>VZSC01001949.1:36278-53679 GCA_013398225.1 Steatornis caripensis
TTTTTTTTTTTTTAAACTTAAATTTCTACGGACATAACAGGCTCATCAGACCTTGGCGCTGCTCTGTGAAGCGTCTGTGCTCAGATGACTGTTTTTGTGAAATGCTGGGGATACCTGCCGGGGTTCTGGCCTCCAGCGCAGTCCTGCCAGCGGATGCTCCCAGGGACACGTGCTCTGGGACAGACTGGCCAGCGCAATTAGAACTAAAGGGCTCTAATTAGACAACAGACACCTTTTTGGATGGTGTCACGTTATGGGTGGTGGTGGGGAGGGGAAGTGCTTTTGCTTTGCTTGTTTATAAATGGCGCGGGTAATCAGGAGCCTATTTCCTGAAATTTTCTTTGAAATGACACTGGAAGTTGAGCGACTAGCTCAGCCTGGGAATCCCCAGGTTGTTACTTTTATAAATCTTGAAGCATTATGCCTTTAAACATAAGCATCGGGTATGTTTCAACTAGCCGAAGCTTTTCCAGGAAACTTTATTGTGCCTCCTTCAAAAGGCCTGCGTGTGAAAACAGCTAACGGAGGCACGCTCTCAGACGAAAAGCCTGACGTACAATGATTTCTGTATATAAAATGAAAGGTGCAACACTTCCTTCTGTTCCTACCAAAGGCTCTTCCAGCAAGAACCAGCCTCCTGCCATCAAGAGCTGGGCTCGTCTTCTAGGCGTCTTCGCTGAACCACCCAGGGGCCTGTGCAGGGTTAAGCAGAAATAGGGTTTGGGGGAGGTTTGGGCAACCTGCCCCGCGGGCTGAGGCTGCAGGGAGGTCCAGGGGTGCAGGTGGGTCATCTCCTCTACGCCGCTGAGCTGGGAAGCCCTTCTGTGAGATACCCACTGGATGTTCCGTGGCCCCTGGTGGTTCTTGGGCTCTTTTACATTCCCCTAAACTCTGTGAATTCCTATTGCTTCAGATCCTCTGTCCTCCCCATTGACTGTCCCTGACATCAGGACAAGACGAAGACCAGCCCGTGAGTCCTTTAGAGAGAAAGATGTGGAGTAAAAATGCTTTATTTCCCTTGGAAAAGAAATAAATAAAAGGAGGTTTATAATTTCTCCAGAGTGGAAACCGCACCTGCCAGTCTGTTTTCTCAGGCCTTGGCTCCGTGAAGTACTTCAGCACAATTCTAACTTGAATCGCACAAGTTCTCCTCCCGCCTGGCTTCGGTTGGATGACTCACGGGTTTCTGAGTCGGTCACGTCCTTCAAGGTCCTGCTGAATTGAATGGAGCCTTTCCTTCCCTCCAGCCCAAGGATGAAGCACCAGAGATAGTGTCAAACAGACGGCTGGCTCTTCAGCATCCTGCCTTCAACACCTGCCTGCTGCCCAAGCTCGTGTCAGAACGTTCTGCTTCGAAAGTTGCGTTGTGGTTTTGTTTGGCAAGCAGAAGTAGAGAGGCGTGCTAGGTACTTCATAATGGTTCACGTGGGAAGCCATCTAAGATCTTTTGGGGTTTAAAAGNGTCAAAACGTTCTGCTTCGAAAGTTGCGTTGTGGTTTTGTTTGGCAAGCAGAAGTAGAGAGGCGTGCTAGGTACTTCATAATGGTTCACGTGGGAAGCCATCTAAGATCTTTTGGGGTTTAAAAGCGCGTTTTCACAATGTCGTGTTAACCGCTTGCTGACCAGCTGGAGGAAATATTCCCGCATACCGGAGTTTGCGTAAACCTTTATTTCCAGACTTGGAAAGGTGATAGAGGCAGTGGTAAGAGAGCCTTGATTTTGAGTTCAGTTAGAGAGATGCTTTCCATCATGTGCTAAAGCTGTTGGACTCCACCAGCAGTACAGCCCGATGATCCTGAGTGAGGTGCAGTGCCAGGTGGAGATGCTTTGCCTTCTGCACCATCAGCACCAGAGAAATATCAGGTGGACTTGCGGGACCGAGAGATTTTTCACTGGCCTGTAAACTAAAATCTACGTACTCAGTGTTCCCTCCCTCTGGTGCTTTAAGGTTTCCAAGGGAAATCTAGCTGTTCTCAGCGGTTCGCGTCAGGTCTTGAGCATCTCCTANCATCAGCACCAGAGAAATATCAAGTGGACTTGCGGGACCGAGAGATTTTTCACTGGCCTGTAAACTAAAATCTACGTACTCAGTGTTCCCTCCCTCTGGTGCTTTAAGGTTTCCAAGGGAAATCTAGCTGTTCTCAGCGGTTCGCGTCAGGTCTTGAGCATCTCCTAGGCAGCCCGGTGAGCTCCTTTGTCCCATTCCTTGCAGACACCGGGTTTCTCCTCTTGTTCCTTCTGGGCTTGTCTGAAGGCGTCTGCTCGAGCCTGCCCGTGAAATGCAGCGCACGGCCTGAATTTCTCTTGCTGTTTCTGCCCAGGGAAATAACACAAATACCTTCTGCTTACACCACCTTTCACTGAAGGAGGAGAGCGCCGAAGTCTAGCTGTATCTTGGGAAGGGATTTTTGACAGACATATGGGCTCTGGTCCTGCTTCTTTTAGGTCCTAAAGACAAACGGCAGCAGTAGTTTTCTTCATCCCACGGTATAATCAGTCTGGTCAGAGCACGATGGGCCCTGAGGCATAGGCAGCAGGGCAAATGCTGCTGTTTTCCCATCCTGATTCCTCTTTAATACCAGCTGACTGCCCTGTTCCTTTACCCCACAAGTCCTGTCTAATGTCAGGAAAGCCTTCTAGCTAACAGAGTTTTCAAATTAAAAAAATTTACTTGTTATCCATCCAATTTCTATGAGAGGAAATTCTATTAAATCCCCAGAAGAAAGTGTATTATAGCTGTACTTTCAGAAGCAGACCCTTGAATAAACTTTTTTCGTTATTTCACATAACTTCCATTATGACCGTCATTATGAAGCAGATGAACATTTTCATGAACAATTAGATGCGGGTGTGTGGAATAAAGACTGTAGTTCACCTGAGATCATTGAAACCTATCTGTTTGGGTGATTCATTTTCTTCCAACTAGGCTGCCCATAATAAGCTTTTCTTCTCTGGCTTTGTCTTCTTTCCCATTTCAGTCGGCCACAATGCCCGAAGAATTGAAAGAATGTCTTTCCCCATGTCCTTGTGCTGCAACTGAGCCTGGCAAACAAAAAACTAATTTTTTTTTTTTTTTTAAAAAGCAGAAAAATAAGAAGGAGGAGGCAGAGTGGTTTAAAAATAAAACAAGCGCTGTTCCCTGTGGTGAGGGTTACTTGGGGCGCGAGGGCCTTGAGAAATGTCATGGAGCAAAGGGTGGGAGATGGACTCTTTCTGCTACTAATTGGGAGTGAAAACACATCTGAGCGCGTGAGAGATGGCAGAGTATCTGCTGTTTGACTTGGCAGTCGTATCAGGTGGAGCCACATGCGGGTATGAGGATGCACAGAAGACCTATCTCCCGCTTGCACGACTCCAGTAAGTTAATCCAAGTTACTTCAGTAAAGTAACCTGTGTTAGTAAGGTGCTGCTGGTGACCTGGGGGAAAGATAAAATTCAGCTATCCAGTGTGCACGTGCGTTACAGAAGTTTAACACTTGGTATGCGAGGCTGAGCCCAGGGAAAGCAAACGGCGTGTAAACACCTTTCTGAATACAGGGCGTCCCCTTTGCGCCTTTCCTGCGCCCCCGTCCCACGGTCTGGGATTGCTCACGGAGGTGCAAAGAGCTCAGCTTAATGCTTTGCTCAGGTCGTTGTTTCCTGACAGCTTTTCTTTAGAGCTGCTCAGGACATGGCTGTGATTCACAGCCGGGCTCTGCTGTTGATGCGTGCAGCGGCACGGAGCCCCGGCACGCTTCAGCATCTGTCCTGGTGAAGGCATCTCCTCCTCAACACGGCTTCCTCTCACCAAGGGCAACAGCTTTATCCTGCATTTAAAAGGGCGGCTTGCTCCTCCTGTACCTCACAGACTGCTTTAGTGACTCTGATTTCAAATAGATCAGCCTGAATTTCCTTGTTTTGATGGCTGTGCCTTAAAGCGTGCTGTGAAACCACGACTGCGGCTCATGCTCACAGGGGTGGGTGTTGTGTCTCCTCCTTGGAGAGCTCATAAAGCAGTTAGGTGTTTGTTTTTTTTTTTTTTCCTGCACAAACAGTGTGCATAAATATACCTGCATAATGAGAGATGACTGATAATACAGGCAGATTTGTTGAGGATGTTGTCGCTTGACAAACAAGTAGGTCTGTAGTGGGCTAAGGCCACACTTCCATCGTTCACCCAAAATTAAACATCGGCCTGCGAGGTGGTGCCTTGCTGTTTTGCCTCTTGTTACAAGCAAGACAACAGCAGCACAGCTAAAATTCATGTCTAGTGGCGAGGACCGTAAGCATTCATCTCCTGGGGTGGTTGTCACCCAAGTTCCTACGCAGCAGCTTGATATTTAGTCGGTACTGCTGCAAATGATATGGAAATCTCCTGGCCACCTCTGAGAACGTTTCGTGTATCAGTTTGCAACTCTAGAAATTGCTGGAGAGTCTAAGAAAATAAAGAGCTTGCTTTGGTTCTTTTAAAACAGCAGAAGCAGCTGACTTGGGGTCTGCCCTGGGCTTCTTGTGGATATATATTTGCAGGGATTCAATTGAATGGAAGCTACTGGAGAACGTGAGGCAAGGGAAACTGTTTTCATAAGAAAAAGAAATGGCAAAACTTAGGGGAGAAAACAGAGAATGCGAGACCTTGAACTGAGCCTCTTCGGCAGGGGGGGTGGGAATAAAAAAAGAAAGAAAGTGCCCGCTTGAATAACAGACTAACTGGCGACCTTGAACGTATACGGTGTGCATAATAAGAGTGAAACAAAGGAACCCCTGAATATGAGGCGTTCTTAGACTGGAGAATAATAATCACAAGTGGCAAATTTTAAAAAAATGGAAGACGTAATATAACAGAAGTAATGGGGACCTGGACCAACCTGAGATGAGAGAAATGACTGAAGGGCTTCAGCAATAGACTGGGCTTGTGAATGGCCTAGTTACTGCTGGAGGCAAACCCAAGCTTTTCTTTCTGCTCCAGGAGGATTCTATTGACGTTTTATTATCTTTGCCTGTGTGTAAACTCCACTTCCTTCTCAGACCACTGGTCAAATTTGGAGGGGCGGGGAGTCTCTCAGCTCAGTTCCGCTCCTCAGCCCTACCTCTGCCTGCCTGGGGACGCGGCCCAGCTCCAGCACAGTGGCTGGCAGGCGTTGGTGACCCCCGTTGATGCTGTGGGGTGGCATCAGCTCGTGCTAGAGAGGGACGCGCATTGATGCTTACCACCTGGCTCGATGGTTCTGGCAGGCTTAGTGGGTGTATGGGTTCCCACTGGTGTTCCCCCTGTAATGTGGTAATACTCCCGGTTTGTTACCGGCACTCTCCATAGGTGGTGGGAGCTAATGCACATCACTGTGAAACAGCAAGGGCTCTCGTACTGCTTTCCCAGTCTATTACAGGATCTCAAATGAGCAGTGGCAATTCCCTAAGCCAACTTGACCAGTTTCTTCCTTTCTTTGCTTGTGGATTGTCTGTTTATTGCTTCCTCGTTCTACTGTGAGTGTAGGTTTAACACCATGCTCACCTGAAGGCCAAGCCCCTGCCCACACTGTAGCTTCCCAGGCTCTTTTTCACACTGAGTATGAGTGTCGTAGGATATTTAACCCCGACAGTGAGATACGTTGCACGCCTCCTGATCAAATCCTGTGTGTTGTAGCCCCTTTGTAACTGCCAGTCACAGCTGCTTCTGATTTGACTTGAATACCTCCGGGAGAAATGCCTTCTCCAGATCATCAGGGAAGACGTGAGACTTGCTTCTGGGGTGCTCCTTTGCATGTAAGCCTAGCTTGGTTTCTTCTGAATAATCAGAGTTACTTCTTTATGTTGGTGGTATTGGCCAATTTGAGTTCTGCACTGCAAGATTTCCTTCTAGATCCTCACTCAGCTCGTTGTTTGTCAGAGGTTGTGGGCGGATGTTTTACTTTAGCTTCCCTTTTCATCCCCTCTGTCTTTGGAGCTTGCAAGTTTGCCCTACAGAATGCTCCTCTAATGCCGCTCCCTGTGCCGTGGACGCGTGTAGTCACATCCCCATGGGTGGGCTGGCTTCACCGCTTCCCGGTTCTCTCACCTTTCCGAAATGGGACCGTGCGAGGACAGATGTTTCTGGTGGTCAGGGAAGGGATTTGTCTGGACTTATGTGCTACGGAGTAGATGTCACTGCTTGCGTGCGTGCAGTTTGCAACGTGGGAAAATCTTTGCTACATCTAGGTCTAGACCTTTGCTCTGCAAACCAGCACTAGAAGACGGATACCAAGGGAGCTTGTGGGGCCAGATCCCCTTGGCTGAAGCCAATGATGACTGGTGCAGAAACTTCTCAGCCACACTGATTTGGCTTCAGCCAAGCTTTGCAGAGGTCAATGAGGCCAGTTTTTTCGTGGGTTTCCATCCTATGAGGATGTCATCTTGGCTGCTGGATCCTTCTGATGGAGGACCCATTCCTTCACAGAGCCCAGTGGGCCCTGCCATGTTCCCCTCTGTCTGGCTCCTACTGCTTTGTGTGGATCCTTGTGTTGTCCTCATTCTTCACACCACAAAAGATTAAAGATAATACTAATAATATAAAAACGCCCTTCTGAGAATGGCCTGCTGGCTGGTATTATGCCATGTAAAGACTCTGTAAAATAGCTTGGGTAATTTACACTCATTAGGAGGAGAATGCAGTAGATTAAAGGTAGCAAGGGTGAATAGCTTCCCATTTTTGTCAAACTTGCCTAACCTTTTATTCACCTGCTGAAGCCATTATTTTATAATAATAAAATAGAGGAGAAAGAGCCTTGCATGAACTTGGGGAGAAAGGGAGAGAGTGCAAGCTAGAAGCTATTTTCTCAAGAGAGAGAAATGCAGCATTATAGATTAAAGGTGAAAAGACAGCCCTCATTTAAATCAATCCACCTCTCCGAAGCATATTTATTCACAGATTAATTAGAGTTGCAAATGAAAATGATCTGGTTGGTGGGAACATTATTGAGGCCTTTAAAGTGTGGGAGTGAAGATTAAAAGGAAGCACACTTACCCTTTCCTTATGATCTAAAGAGGAGATCAAAAGAGTCGGTGTCAAATTAACAGCCCTGATGATTTCTCCCTTCTTGTAGTCCTCCGTTTATTATCTGAGGCTCATGTTGATACACGCAGGTTGAAGACTTGCTTTCCTGAGCAGCCGGTGCATGAAGTGTGTAGGGGCCCTTCAGACAACTTGGATCCGTTAGGAACGTCTGCGGCTACCTTACTGGGGACATAGGGAACGCATGTACGAGGGAGGTAAACCTCAAAATTCTGACTCTCAGAAGACATGGAAGGGAGAAAATTTTCATCTTATGTATCGGGTGTTGCATGGAATTGTTCAAGCTGTAGTAACGTAGCACAGCAAGACTGCAGATTAATTTACCTAATCTGTGGCTAAAACATGTTAAGTTGAATGGCCAGCCTCTTGTGAGGCTGTGGGACGGATTTGGGACTTGCTGTTGGAGAAAGAAACGTGATTTTTTCCTCTGCTTGGAGGGAGGGAGGCAGATGCAGTCCCTGCGAGACTCCGCCAATAGCAATACAAATGCAGCAAAGCAAGTAAAGAATATTAAACCCTTCTGGAAGACGACAGCAGAGGTGAATCAGTACCGGAAAAGACTGTACTTTGTCATGGGTTCTAAACATCTGCCTGTTAGAGACAGGATTAAGGGAATTGCAAACTCCGGTGCAGGCTGGTTGGAAGCAGAGAGAGGGGACGATGCAGAGCTGCCAGGGAACCACCCGGCAAAGTCCATCGCACTGGAGCTTCTTGCCTGCTGGATCGCAGGTGCTCACTGGGGGAAGATGGTAAACGGTTGCATTTGGTGGCAAAGATGTGCTTTGAAGACCTAACACAAGGTTGGGTACGTAGGGAGGCGGATGTGTTACTGAGTATGATAATATAATGAGAAAAAGCTTCTTGGCTTGAGGGATTGACCAGACTATGGCTAATTCAGTAGATATTTAGCAGGGCAGTTCTACTGCCCTCCAAACATAAGAAACAAATATAGTAAGTATGTGTCTGTAGATACCCTATCTGTCCTTAATTTTTGAGGGGGTTTCCAGTCTCAGAGCCGACTGGCACACCTGGGATTGCTGCAAAGCACCAGGCCCACCTGCATTAAGCAAATGAGAACAAAGATAGATTAACAACATCACTCTCCAGGAGAAAACTTCATCTTCCTCTCCTCATCTTGCACCATGGAGCATGTTATCAACTTGAAAAAACTCCCAAAAGGAGAGAAAGTTCACACCCAGCTTTCTGCAACCCCAGGCTTGAGAACCGCTCTGCTCGAAGAATCATCTCAAAAGGACCAGAAATAAATCCCCCTTGCTGACATATTTCGCAGAACGAAAGCTGTATTTAAACATACTAAGAGGGAGTGTTTTGCAAAAATATGTTCATTCTAATCTCTTTAAAAAAAGAAACGACCTCAGATTGTTCCATATTTAGTTTTTAGAAATGAAAAGAAAAGCACAAAAAGGGCTATACTGAGAACATTTTCCCTAAGCATGTCTCATCTATTTTCTGAGTTTTGAAGGCTAGAAGAGAAACATCCGCCATAATCTTGGGGTTTTTTTTACGTAATGGCCTTACCTGTGCCATGAATGCTGTATAAGCTGATCTCTCTCACCACAAACTAGCTCTGCTCTGGTGTTTTTTGATTTCTCCCCACGTGCCTTCTGAGGATAATGGTAGCAGCGCATAGACAAGGCTCAAGGGGTTGTCCAACTGGATGGTCGCAAAATAATCGGTCTCTCTCACTTTGCAAGCACGCCAAAATATTATAGATGTTGCAGATGTAACATAAACGTACTTACTGCGATAGTTCGTTTTTTTTTCTGAGCCCTATTGGAAAAAAGAAATGAGAAAGGGAAAACCAGCTGAATCCTCTGTTTGTCTGCTGTCAGCGTGGGCAACACAGAATGGCCCTGAAGCACTTACAGGAAGAAGGAGAAGCAGCAGCCAGATGTATTTACCGGCTCCTTCTGAAGCCAGACAAAAGCTTTCATTAAGGACAGCTGTTTCGGCAGCTTCCTTGCGCTCAGTGCCTGATAAAAGGGCTGACCATCAGTCCAGAGGAGGCTGTGCGGAGGGTGGNTGTGTTTAGTGACAAGGGAATCTTACTGCAACGTCTGAAACAGTATTTTCCGTTTAAAACATCCCCTTATCCCCTTGAAGTGGAGTTTGCGTTTGGTTGCGGCTGCAAATGAGAAACATAACCTTTTTATTTTTTTTTTACTCGAAATATTTTGTTTCAGGTTTGAGAAAACGAAGCACCTGTGCGTGCAAACCCTCGGTTTGTGTCGTTTTCTTTTCTTATTTTGGTTTTTAGTTTGACCTGTCCACATAGGACAAACATTTTGCATCTGAAAGATTTAAATGAGTCGGGAGACTTGTTCCCGTCCCAGCTCTGCTGACAGGTTCCAGGGTGTTTTCAGATGCTTTCCTGAATTGATGATTTCTAGGTCAAGGAGAGTGTTACATTTTTTTTTTTTTTTGACCGTTTGTCTTCTGCTAATCGCTGTCAGCCCGGAGATTTATGCATTGATAGTGACAGCAGATGGGGTCACTTTTAATAGGAATTCACACACCAAATAGTGAAAGGCACGTTGGGGCGTACGGCACGGGAGGTTTTACCAGGTGGGCTCCAGACACCCAGGGCCTCCACTGCACCGAAAACATTTCTGGCTTTAACGGAAGTCCCCAAACAGAAACGCTGTTATTTTCCTTGGAATAAATGCATTTGCATACACCTTTTTCTTTTGATAGCTTTTATGGGAAATGGTCCCATTTGTTGCCCCGCATCCGTGGTTGCCTGTGTCCACCCACGAGCTTTAAACACGCTCCGTGTGTGTAGCTGGTCCTGCACTATGAATCTGATTCAAGGGGCCTCCAGCTGTACTCTGAATACATGATCACTTGCTGCAACACAGACCCCCCCCAGAACCAGATAGCAAAACACCTGCTTGCATCCTGGTTTCTTTTCCTGGTCGAAGGAAAATCTGCAATGAGAGTGCAAATCTAGAGTAGCCAAGAACGCCAGAACAAATCGCTGCGCCCAAGTGGCTTCTCGTACTAGAGTGGGAGGCGGTGGAACCACTTGCAATCTTTATGCTAGTATTCAGGTACGTGTAAAACTACAGTTCCTAGGAAATCCAGTGTCTTAATTTCTTCTGGCTTTTTCAGGACCGTATAAATTTAATTATGTTTTTTTGTGTGGTGAACGTGATGCTTCAAAGGATTGTGATATACTCTTCCTCATTTTTGTGGCCTGCTTAAAGAATTAGATCAGATTTACAGAAATAAAGTAACCTACGTATGGGAAAGGACGCTCCTCGTGCAGCTGTCATGGTTTTTGTTCGTGATCTTCAAAGTAAGTTTGTCTTAAGAGACATCCCCATTTACTGTTCGTGAAGAAAATGCGTGAAGACCTCTTCTCTTCTGTCTTTTGTACGTACACACGTGTGTCTCCCTCGCGTTACATCCCCATCTGTTAACAGGGATTTCAAACTTGCCATTTTCAGGCCTTTTCTGAGTTTAGGTCTATTCTCTCCTAGTCACCTGTGTCTCACTCATCTGATCTTTCACTTGACCAAACGCATCCTTGAGGCCCAGATCTCTTGTTTCTCTCCATTTCTTTCTCTCCCATAACATCGTACCATTTTCTTGTACCAGACACAGGAGCGCGGCAATATCCCGTAAGTTCTGTCTTTAAAATGGCCTGAACAAGTGAAATTTAACCAAAGAATTGTGTTTCAGGACAACTTCCCAACGATTTTTGGAGAAGCGAATTGTGACCTTGAGTCCTGCAGCAACCCAAAAACGTGTGATAAAGGACTACAAGGTTGTATTCTTCTATTTTTCTAATTAAAACCCCATGCTATGCATCAGCTAACCTTGCTACATGCTGGGTTAGGGGTTTGTCGCGGACACGATGTGATCCTACAGGTTTCCTCCATGACTGGAGTGACTGCTTTGCCATGAGTGGTGGAAACCTGGTGCAAAGTATGGTCAGCTTCAACAAGTCAAAAGACGTAGAAGAAAGGTTCTTACGTGGTGCAAGCTGAGGCTCATTCTTTGCCTTGTGGGTCACAAATACCCAGGATGAGCTCCCCCACGTCCTCTTTTCTGTTTGCTGCTTTCGTAGCTGTGTGCTTGAGGGCCTGAGATGCACAAGCACATTTTGCTGACCTTTGTTTTTGGGCAAGTGCCTTGTTGCAGGAGTTGGCGTGTGTTGGGACAGTGTACGTTGAAGGGGTTAAATCAGCTCAGCCACTACGTTATGCCAACTGGTGGATTTATTGTCAGATGCCTGAAAAATAAATCGGGTAGAACAGCAAACCAGCCCGTGGACCGTGATTACGTAACCACCAGCTGCCGTTGTCTGTGACATCTGGAAAGCATCCCATCCTGGTCCGGTGGGTCAGATGGGTGGCAGAGGATGGACGTGAGGTGTCCCAGCCAGAAAGCACATCCTGAGAAGAGGACTTAGAATCCTCTCAGCCCACTTTGAGCCGTGAAAAATGAGGTGAAATGGCCATGAACAAACATTTTCTGAATAGATATTAAAAAGAAAAGCAAAAAAATCGTCCAGGAACCCTTTGAAAGCTCCTGAGTAGTGGGAGTGATGCAGAGCGCTGGTTAATGGACACTCCCCAAGATTCCATCCCCACCCCCCCACCCCGTACCACAATTGATTGCAGCGAGATTACGATGCCATTAAAATTCACTCTGCCCATAAACTAACACTGTGGAAAATGCTGACGTTTATAGCGGCTCCTACAAGAGACATATTTCAGTATGAAAGTGAGTCCTAATGCAAGAACTTTATTTAGGTAAAACAACATCTGAGGAGGGGGGAGAGGAGGAGGAGAGGTGGTGGCAATTGCAGAGAATTTTATTTCTTTCAACTAATGGGTATACGGATGCTAAATTTAAAAGACATTTTTAATAAATCTATTGGCCTTTGACAAAATCAATCCAAACCCCATAAACCAAGAAGTCACCCACTTGGTATTAATGAGGCTACATTTGCATTTATTTTTCCTTTACACTAGACAAACCATTAATTTCTTGTTTATGCTTCCTTTGAAGTCTGAATGCTTGTAGATAGATGGCCACATCAAGTCTCCTGCTGCTACATTAATATTTTGCTATAAATGATAAATTTGACCATTTTCTACAACACCCCTTTTTTCTTTAAGAAAGCTGCGAAAATGCGAGCAATAAGTCTTAAGCCCCTGAAAGCTTAGCTGTTTTTTTAAATACTCTGCAGTCATTGATTATTAAAGCAGCCATAGCTTTAACTTTGGGTTGCATTTGATGGCACCCAGCATTTTGCTGCCGTAAATTGAGGTGCTCCTCAACCAATCAGGGTCGGTCTTTTTGCAAATCATCTTTCATTTGACCGATGCAAAAACCGGACACAGCCGAGTCACCTCTGCTTCACCCCATCTCTGGCCTCTGAAGGTCTCTTCTTACGTCTTCTGGTTGCTTCCATGCAAGTGAAGTACGTCCTTGTGCTCAGTCAGGACCGCAAAGGTGCCTTTTGCCATTTTTACATGAATTCACACTTACTTTGTGCTGTTCCTTTCAGGATGTCCTGTTGCCTACATAGCTTCCTGGGAGTGACAGGTACCAGCAGCTCTCAACCACTGGCTACTAGAAACAAAGGGAAAGCCCCTTCTGGAAAACTGGTAGGAGCCTAGGATGATGGGTAGGAAGGAGACTTAGCTCCCACAAGGACTATAGGAAACGTTTGTAAGTTTTACGAGTCTGGACCCTTCTCTCAAATGAGTCCCAGATCCAGAGAATGACACGGGCTTGGTGATGCTCTGTGTCCCCAGGCTTAACGTGGGGCCAAGAATGGGTTTCATGAACTCAATATGGGTGGATTAGATCTCTCTCGTGTGGACTGGGAGAGCTGGTAGCCAAGAGAGTCCCTGCAGCCAGTGCATGGAGTAGTGTGGCAGTAGGGGAAGACATGGAAACACCTAAGCTGGAGCTAGAGGAACGGTGACTGCCTGATGGAGGTATTTTCTTGTAGCACAGGATGAGGACCTGCTCTGAGGCTGGTATTCACATCTCGGACATGTCGCTGGGCACGGTTAACTGGGCTGTTGGGACACTGTAGAAGATGCGCTCCTTTTTATAACACTTTGATGGGACTGGTAAGGGTTGTCCAGCCCTCCTCTGTCCACCAGGTTAGACCTTCTCCTGAGACACTCCTAGGAATTGCCCAAGATATTTCTCATGGGCCCTGCACCTTGGAGAACGCATCCCAAATGGGCAGCCCTCGCACGAGAGCAGTGCTTCTGCATGTGTGCTCTAGCAGGGATTTAGGTGCTAGCTGACACTCAGCTGCCAAGCGAGAGATTTTATGGTATATGCTTCTTGATGTACGTGCCTAAATTCTTCCTCGATCACTCCTCGGGGATTTTCAGATCTACCCTCTGCATGTCACTCCTTGCTCTTTGAGCGAAGCACAGGCTAAGAATCTTTCAGGGTGACTGCAAGGCATTTTGAAAGAGATGGTGATACATTTTGGTGCTTTTGTCTGACAGAGGGAGACCAGTGCTGCAGGAAGCCCCGCTGCTATGCCGGTGCTGTCTTTACCCACGGGGCAGGGTGCTAGGGCGTGAGAGGCAGATTCAGTGGGCTGAGCACCGCCAGCGTCCCAGCCGTAGCTGCAGTGAGCCCCAGTGCAAGCTAAGTGTCTGTAGCAAGTTGGGTTTTGGTTCCCTTCCAAACTCCTCTGGCAGCACGTGTCTGATCCATGCTCCTTTCCAGCTCTGCTGCTGTGTTCCCCGATGACTTGAAGATGCAAAAAATGCATGGGATGCAGGTGTGTCCAATGGTCTGCAACGAAACTATGGATTAAGGGCTCCTTCAGCATCTGCCTCTTCCCCGGATCTTTTATCTGACAGGTCCCCCAGCAGCTTATGTGGTGGAGGATATGAGCTGTATTTTCCTCCTCTGCCCTAATTGGAACTGTTCTGTGCACACACTTCCTGAACAAGGAGCAGGGACCTGAGCATGAATTAGCCAATTAAATATAACTTTTTGGCTTTTTTTTTTATGAAGCATCTTTATAGCTATGCTGGGGTTAGATTTCATATAACCCTTGTTTATTTTCTTTGCCAGATGGAGTTTATGGAGGAGGGAAGGGATGTTATATCAATAGGGGAGTGGCTATTGACACTTGCTGCTATGAAGTGTCTTTGTGTGCTTTCAAATGGCAGGATTATGCTCTGGATGGCTTGGTGCCTGAATTGTCTCATGCTCTATTAACAGCCTAGATATGGAGGTGTGAACTGATCTTGAGGGTCTGACTTGAAAGAGGACCGAGTATTGAATGTGCAAGTCGCACTCACTCTAGGTTTTCTTCTTTACTTTTTTTTTTTTTAAATTGAAGAAACATTCCTACTTCTATGGATATTATGAAATCCAGCTCACACCTGGGAGGGATTCACTCCTCCCTTCCAACATACCTGGGAAGGACTTGAGTAGCACAGCTGTTCAACACATCCCTTGTTAAGAGTTAGGCTGCTTAATTCAGAAGGTTGGCATGAAAACCTTAAGACTTGTAGTTGTGTTATAATTTCTCATCGTTCTCATTCAACTATTTCTCATTCAGGTCCCAGTGTCTGGACTTGAAAGTTGCACACATCCAAGCTTCACGCCAAACTGGTTGAATGAGAAGCATACTCGAAAAGGAAATAACACCTCGATTCAGGTTGGTAAAAGATGTGATGCTTCAGAAATAACATTGATCTCATGAGACTTGTGTAAGTGTCCCATCTCGGGCAGCAGATTTGATAAACACAGTCCCAAGGTGGGTTTTATGCCAACGAGTCTCTCCCATATCCGAGATTTGTGCCCAGCAGAAGCTCAGGATTTAGCCCTAGTCCAGCTGGTCCATCTTTCCCTGCCATCCTGTCGGCTGCTCTCATTCTAAAGACAGTGGATGTCTACTGGATATATCCATGGATTATTTTCCCTTTTTCAACAAGTATGAACATGCTGAAGAGCAAGTGAATGTGGTAGGCACTTCCCATCAATAATTAGAAATGAAAGCAAGCGTGAAACGGGTAAATCTGAGTTATTCTCATGAAAAACTGAAACTCAAATACGGATTTCAGAAATAATCGGCTGCCTTTAATTTCGTACTTTAGCCTCTTTTTTCTTTTTTTTTTTCCTTTGAGAAAAGGAAAATATATGTCTAGTGTCCAAGACCTGGGAACCACTCCTACCCCACCCTTCTCCACTGTCGTTAACATCTCTTCTTATGCCACGGTAATACCAGTGTCAGTATAGCAGGAGCTATACTCACGCTCTGGGAAGGAAGGTTAGCTGAGGAGATGTTTACCCGTAGACCTCAAAATCTGCCTTTGAGTGGAGCTGGGTTTGTAGCCACAAACCAAAGGAAACCTCCCAGGCCGCAAAAACAAATGCAAGCATGAAGCCCAGACAATTTTAATGGTGGTGGTTACCAAAGGTTTGCTGCACCTTGGACCTATTAACTTGTACTGCTCAGGGGCAATGCAACAAGCTTGGAATTACCAACCTTATGTGAGCAAATCACTTGTTTTCACCTCTGGCTATTCTCTCCTACTCTGTTGCAGTGTGCGTGTTCATAAAAGGCTGTAGTTAGCAGCATCGCCACAGCTTTAAGCCTCTGTCAAAGCTGGAACCTGTGCTGGTCAGAGAAGAAACAGAGCCAGACTGGTGGCTACTGTCAGTCCTGATTCTGCTCATTGAAGAAAATTAAGCAGAACCTCCTCCCTATAGAGGTGATCTGCTGTATGGCATAGAGGCCATCACCCGTGCGATTACTCGCAACTTAGCTGTTTGCATGGAGTGGACGTCATCAATAACATTATGTGTTTCACTGTCAGCTCTTGGGGCCTGGTTTTTAGCTGCTCCGTTGGCCAGAGTCATCATTCGTTTGCTCCTTGATAGATCAGTAGCAGTTTTTCTTGTTCCCATTGCCCCCTCTAGCCAGCACCTACTCATCTAAGGAAACTTGGAAATGGGGGAGGTTTAACGTAATTCAGAAGGACACGATATCTTTGCCCTACTTCCACTGCAGATTGCAAAGTGAGAGGAAGATAACCGAGATTCCGTGTGCTGCAGGCTTTCTTTGCTCTTGTCTTCTCTTGGATCCCTGCCCAAGTAAAGGCCACTCGAGGAACGTGGTGCCCCAAACCTTTCCCATCTCATCGTGAGCACTGGTGACCTGGAGATCCCACTGTCCATCCCAGATGTGTCCCCGCGAGTCACGGCAATGAGCGAGCTGGTGCCATGGAGTCATCCAGCTATTTCTGTTGGAGGGGCGATGAGCGGCTGGGTTCTGCCCGTCCTTTCAAACCAGAGCCAGAAAGATGGAAAGGGAGGGAAATGTGAAGGAAGAGGAGGAAGCAGAGACACAAAGACCGATGGTTTGATAGAAAAGGAAAATAGTACTCCCCAGTCTAATATCTGCCCTTTATTCTGCATTACAATATGTTGAGACTTTCAGACTGGATGTGATACTGCCGGAATCAGCACTAAAATTAGTTTTCAGCCATTCATTCATAACTGTTATGTTTAAAAAAGAAAAAAGAGGGAGAGAGAAGGTGGGGGAAACAAAAGTAAATACAAAAAGAGAAATGTTAACATGTGTGGCGCAGAATGTATACAGCAGACAAAGCTCTGCTTGTTCTTCGACAATGGCTTTGAAAAGCAGGTGTCATTGCAGCCGTACAAGGTTAAAGCACAGGGACCATTATGTACAAAATGAGTGAGTCTTTATCCAGAGTCTGCTTCAGCTCTTAAGAATGTGCTTCCTATTGTGCCAGTGTTTGCTGGAAGGACTCCATCCATACAATGGAGAAATTTTTCATTCTCACCTTCCCCCAACCTCCGTTCCACCATCCAAATCTACAGTTATGGATATAATACAGACCTCTGGCATTCAAGGTCCTCATTGCCCTACACTTCTGAAACAAAAGCTATTGTGCTGCACCATGAAAGCCTGCCTGGTTCAGAATAAAGCCGTTCAGCAGTGGACCCTGAGAGAGTATTTGTGAGGCGCTCTCTAAAGTTAAAATCCTGGCGAAAACAAAACACTTCCAATTAAAAATGTTCTCTCCTTTTGTTTTGTGTTTTTTTGGTTTCCTTTTCTCTCTCTCCCCCTCTTGGAGATGTTCAGAGAGATGCTCATATGAAAAGGCAAGTGACCTGTCCTTGCTTTCATTCTCAAAGGGAGAAGATGGAAAGAGAAGCAGGAATACACAGCTTGGAAAGCAAGCAGAATTATATATTAAAAAAAAAAAAGTTAGAAACCAGGCCAGGATGCATCTTCTTCCCAGTAGGCAGGGGGATAGGCTGACGTGCTCTGAAATACAAGATATGAGGTTCAGCAACCTTTTTTTTTTTTTTTTTTTT
>VZSC01001949.1:53851-79625 GCA_013398225.1 Steatornis caripensis
TTTTTTTTTTTTTTTTTTGGCGGGGGGTGGGAGAACTATCCCATTCCTGGGTTTTCCATACCCCTTCCCCGTAGCACATCCACCACGCCTCAGGTCTCTCCTAGAGGGAGTATGACAGATGGTTCCTATGTTAAATAATTTGTCAGCCGGGCATGTCTTTTAGACACAACAGTGTAATAAGGTGTAGGGAAGGCACAGAGCTGGTAGCTGTTCCTATTGCCTGCCCCCAACTGAGACCAATCTTGCCGAAAATGAGCCGTCAGAGCATGGACACACGAACACATCCTGAAGCCACAGAAGAGATCAGCGAGTGCTTTGCTCTCACCACCGGTAGATGCTACCGGGCCAACGCCACCCCCTTATATCAGAAGTATTGTCCCTGTTGGGCTATCAGACCCTTCTTTCTGTGGGATAGGTTCCTGTGCTTGTGGTGTGGTCCCTGTTGGCTTGTACGCCCTTCCCGGACCCTGGAAGCATCAGTGCGTAGCCGAGGAGGTTGTGCAAGGCTTGAGTCCGCTGTATGTGCTTGGAACGAGTCAAACACTGAAACATCAACAAGCTGGCAGGAGAGCTGGTGTCCCCAGGACAATGCTTCACCTGCCTGCATCAAAAGTAAGTTCTGATGAGGTGCAAGAAGTGGAAAACGCTTGGTGTAAAGGTGAGGTATACACCAGCGTTATTCTAATAGCTAAGATCTGTGTCTTCCACGACTCAAAGCGCCCAGGTTTATCAGTGTATCTTGTCTTTGGGATCGGGAAGGGATAGTAAAACGGGATGAGGAGGGGGGAAATAGTTCAGGCTTGATTTTGCTGTGGCTGGCTATGTTGTGTATTGAGTTTTGCATTTAGTGTATATGAGCTGGGGGCATGGAGTCAGGAAAGGGAAGCCTTGATTCAGTGCTTGCTGCAACTCAGTGCGAGCACGACTCTGCATAAGCAATGTCTCTTTGAGATCACTGCCTGCGGTATTACTGATGCCAGTAGCCAGCAAATATTTACATCCATGACGCAGAGATGGCTGAAGTGGAACTGAGGTTGATAAGGAGGAGAAATTAAGCCGCAGGGTGCCAGTGCTTGGACTCCAGCAGATGGCAAATGCTGGACTTGTTCTTCTTCCATCCTTGGGCACTTGGGTGGTAGCTCAAATGTCAGCTAGGAATCCTCAGGCAAGCGTCCTCCTCTGGGCGTCTTTTCAGTACACCCCCCCTGCCCCAGCGACCTCCCCTGCAGTGCGGAGTTTTCATCAGGACCTGCTCAAACTCCACGGGCTGCTCTCACTTCTGCTTGCAGCGCTGATCGGAGTATGCGTGATCAGGTGCAGGTGCTACACACTGGTTATTGGGCTTTGTGCGTGTACCGTGTTGGGTAGCATCTATTTGTGAATCACTGTTATCTACGGTGCTATGGACTAGGCTCTCAAGTCATAAACTCAAGGCAACAAGGGAAAGCGCAGTGAGACAGGGAAAGTAAGGGTGATTCACAAGTCAATGACAACTGCTTTCTACGAGATCCCCAAAGTAATACACAAGATGTTTCCATATCCAGCAGTGCAAGGCCCTGAGGGCAAAGAGCACTTGGGATGCCAGGGTAAAGGCTTTGCCACAGCAGCCTCTGGGCATGTAGGTGAGCAGTTACAGCGCTGCAAGTGAAAGGCAAACATCCGAACTGTATGTGGGAGAGGCCTCGAGTGCTACACACCGTACAGCACCCTGCAACATCACCTGCCTGCTCTCGCCTTTACAGTGGGGAGGGACTAAAGCAGGGTAGGTACCTCTGGATGTCTTACACCCGTGTCTCATCAGCAGCGTATTGCTCTTTGGTCTGCGTTTGCACAGCTATCCATCCTAGTGTTGTAACTTCACAAAGCAGTGCCCAGCTTGAGTTCCTGGCTTATACTGAACCTACTTGAGTATCGATTTTGTCACAACTCAGCTTGTCTTAATGCTTTTTGCCATGCACGTGCACTATAAAAATCTAGTGAAGAGCCTTGTTTCCAAACTGTTAGAAGCACTTGACCCTCTAGCTGTACGCTCCTGAATGCATTTTATTCATGTTGCGTTGTAATCACCTGGGTGCTTGTTGAATGCTGCGTTTAGGAAGCAGTCGCATTCACCGCACCTTCACGCAGCATTCTTCCAAACGTCACGTCTATTCCCAGTTTGATTTTTCTCTGGCACTGGTATCAGCACCCACCCTTTGTAGTCCTGTGACAGGTCTCTGCGGGAGCTGCTCACGCTGTGATCCTTGAGGAGTTAGCCCCAGCTGACACTTTGCAAATCACAGTTGCACCATTTCCCCACTGCTGTTGCTTCGCCCCAGAGCACAAGCCCAAGAATCAATTCATGCCAGGCACGGGAGGAGGATGGGTATCGCGGCTTGGCCCCTGGACGTGGAGGTCTTTGAGTGCGAGAGCCAACGTTTTGGGCCACTGGGTAGAGGCACAATTGCATTGCCAGTTCCTTCTTTATTACACCCTCCCCCCCATCATCCTCCTTTTGAGGTGAACAAATGTTTTCCAAAATGAAGCCACAGTGGCAAATGGCTCACAAGCAGTTTTTCTGTCACTTGCAAAATAGCCGCTGGGCAGTATCACCTTTCTCGTAAGAGACTTAGGGGATTTGCAACTCTTGTGTGGTTTCAAGGCAAAGGGAGAAATGGAGCTAGAAACGCAAGCCGATGTGAAGAAATGAGCTAATGAAGTGAGATCACAAAGTGTGCAACACCAGCCGGTTGTATCTTTCTCTCCAGTTACCTTGGTAACTGTGTAGTGATATGATGTTGCTTGGTTTTGTATCCTTCAAGTGAAAGAAGCTCAAAGTACCCACCACTGGCAAAAATATTGGTAAGATATCATATTCATCTACAAAACATAACAATTAAGTTACGGGCTCGCTAGGTACTGTATCGAAGGGGGAAATGTATCTTCCCCAAAGCCTGGATAAATGACTTCTGTTTTCCTATGNCGATGTTGCTTGGTTTTGTATCCTTGAAGTGAAAGAAGCTCGAAGTACCCACCACTGGCAAAAATATTGGTAAGATATCATATTCATCTACAAAACATAACAATTAAGTTACGGGCTCGCTAGGTACTGTATCGAAGGGGGAAATGTATCTTCCCCAAAGCCTGGATAAATGACTTCTGTTTTCCTATGAGCCAGCAACTTAGTGCATCTTTTGATGAGATTTCTTAGGGCCAAGTCAAAGGAATCACAACAGGACCCCTTTTTTCAGTGACATGGTTAGCTGAATCTCTACGCTCTTTCAGTCTTAGGTGTTTCTGCTGTCCGATAGAAAAAGGACTTAAAATACGTTTGGATGGGGATGGTCTTTCTTAACTGGGAGGTGAAAAAACCACCAGCTCACAGGGTGTAGAAACCTCTCTGACAGATGACAGACATTGATTCACGTCACTGGTGAGTCTGGGCAGGTTTGGATCCACCAGCCACCAAAGCCCACTGTCGGCAAGGGGCTGCTATGGACCCACTGGTGGGACCTTTAGCAATAAAGGAGGATGGCCACTGCGGGCTCATTCTCTCCCTCAAGTGTCGAATATTGAGACGTTGCTTCTCTCTAAGGGTGACAGAGAGTGCCTACCGCATCCCATTTACTCTCCCCATCACTTCTCTTGGTCTGCGGCTACTTGACGCCACTGGGTAAGGTAACTTAGGGTGGTCAGCATAGGGGAATGGACATTTATCTAGCCACACTACCTGAGCAACCACCAGCTCTTGCTCCTATATGCCCCATTTCCAGCCTCATTTGTGGCCCCCGACCCTGAGGTCTGGGGTAATGGTGTCATACAGGTGCAGAGTCTCGGGGGGCACAGTGCCGTTCACATGGTCTGGAGAAAACCGTGGCGTGCTTCAGACTTCCTTGGTCGTCTTGGTCCAAGAGTTTCCTTGGTCTCTTGAGAAAACTGTAAAAAACTATTAAAATGAAAGGCACTATGCAAGTCGAGGACTTAAACGGGAAAAGGAGATGGGAAAAAACAGTTCAAAGGGGGACAATTCATCCGGGAGGACACGAAGAAGCACTCCCCCAGCGAGGGAGGAAAAATGCACAAATAACGTATTCAATACTAAACGTCATCTCCTTTCCAGCCTCTGTACCTGCAGGCATTGAAATAGTATGAGAAAAGTTGAACTGGGAGTATTGTCAGCTCCGGATGCAAAATCCGAACGGCCAGAGTTTTGCAGGTAAACCTGGAGCATCTCTGAGGGAAATGTGAATCACATCTTTGCACTGCTCTCTTTTTCCCCAGTTGTTTTCTGTGCAGTTCTGCAGACCCCTGGGTGTGTGATCTGGAGACTGGGATGCTCAGAGCTGGAGGGAGGTGGTTGGGTTTAAGAGCAGGGCTGGGTGCAGAGTGTTGTCCCCTTGTGCATCCAGGGGAAGTGCCAGAGGCTCCAGCGGGGCTGGCGAAGGTCTTAACCAAAAAGTCCACATCCGGCCTCAGAAAATCACATGGCTTGCCTTTGCCAATACCGTGCAGCAGTTAAATTAGACAAACAATTAAACGAACCAACTCTCTGGCTGCGCGTTAGTTTAGGGGCTGAGCGTGGGAGATCCAGATCCTTAACATCAGGTTTACGGTTGGACCAGGTGATCTTAAAGACCTTTTCCAACCTAAATGATTCTATGATAATTTATGTCATAGTCCACTGGCTGAACACTGACAGTCAATTCAAGCTCACCAAAACACAAAAACTTAAAAAAAAAAAAAGCCCTAGGGCTACCAACATTACTTGCCTGCATAAACATCTAATATCTGCCTTTTAAAGGAGAAACCGTAGCCACCGTACTACAAAGAGAGCAGGTAGGAAGATCAAGGCAGTGGCAGTAGCACTGATTTGAAGTTTGCAAAGTCGCTTCACCCGCTGCTCAGACCCAGCCGTTTCTCCGTGGTGATGCACATGGGAAGGAGGAAAGGCAAATTGGACATTGATACAGCGCTGTGGCCGAAAGCTGGTCCTTGCCTTTGAGAGCAGAGTCGGAGGATGACAGATGGATGGACAGGCAGGGGAAGCAGGACGGTGTTTTTCCTTTCCAGTGCCCTGAGAAGGTTTGCAGGAGCCTGGCTGTGCTTTCAGGGCTGTACAGCCAACCTGCAGCTATTGACAGCACAGCACAACAAGTCAATAAAAAGGAGGGAAGACGAAGAAGAGCAACAACGCACCTGAAATGGGCTGGAAAGACTGAAAAGCCTAAGTATGTAAAGGTTGGCTAACCAGTGTCCTGGATGGAGGGTGCAGTGAGGAGGAGGGGAGGTAGACAAGGCGGACGAATGGCCTTTGTGTATATATATATATATATATATATATATTTATTTATTTATCTAGTGTTCAGTGATTCCGCAACGTCTCAGATGAAGTAGCAGAGTTCTCCCATCAATTAACCCACCAGTCCTTTGCATCGTGCGCTTAAGGGGTGCCCGTGTCCCGCTGGGGAAAACCCGTGTGCTGTGGGGCACGGGGCATGTGCGTGGGTTCTGCCCTCCTTTATCTTTGTCCCATCTCCTTGAAATACCAAAGCAGGTCTCTGGATGGTAAACTGCAGAAAATTCCTCCAGACAATAAAATGATTCGATTTACTGCCTATAATAGAGGAAGCCCATCACAGCAGGGCGAGAAGAAAGCAGGCTAGCACTGGATCAATGAGTTTCTGCTGCCATCCTGTGGCTACGGTCCACGTTGCTGTGCCTGAGCCTGACCCTTTTGGAGAGATTTCTGGTTTGAAGCAGGTGGAGGCAGATGTCCCTCGAGCCCCACGGGCAGCTGCATGCACTTAGGGCAGCACGTGCTGAGGCTGCTCCTCTCCACGCTCCTGCCGGCGTCTCCCCGCCACGTGCGTGCAAGGGCTCGATGCTTTTCCCCCGCCAGCTCGATAACTGTGCAAAAATATTTCGATGTGAAAGTTTCCCCTGGGTTTAGATCTGCAGGGTTCATCTGTGCATGCTTATCCGCTGTAAAAAGTCAAGTTTTTCCAAGTTGA
The DNA here is from genome assembly GCA_013398225.1 of Steatornis caripensis. Lineage (NCBI taxonomy): Eukaryota > Metazoa > Chordata > Aves > Caprimulgiformes > Steatornithidae > Steatornis > Steatornis caripensis. Next base: position 59,842 of record VZSC01001949.1, read on the forward strand.
GTAGACATTTTCCCATCGCTGCTGCAACAGCGGAATCATGAAGACTCCAGAGATCGCACAACTCCCAACAAGGTAAAGTAATTACAAACCTTTGTTTATTCAAGTCACAGTCTGCATATTGCTTTTATCCAGCCCAATAGGCCTCTCAACACATTTAAAGCCAATACCAGCCAGGCACCCCGTGAAGGGTCAGGATGCTCTTGGGGTGACGCAAGGACAGCGTGAGAGGCTCTGGTACGCGCCTCATGCTCAGGGGTCCGCAGGATCTCCTCCTGCAGCCCGTGCCTCGTGTAGAAATGAACTGGTCAAATGTTTGTGAGCTGCTTTGACAACACGGAGCCCTGGAAATATTCTTGATATGGCGAGTGACGCTATTTATAGGGCTTTTTTCTTCCAGTAACGCATGCGCCTTAAACTGAAACTGTCGTTACTTTGGGTGTGATAATTTTTAATGGTTTCACTACCTGCCAAATCAGGAGGCAGCTTGAGAAAGTAATGGGGGTGAGAAAGAGGACAAGGAGGGAAAAAAAAAAAGCAGCTACGCTTAAGAATGGGAAAACCCAGGAGGGACTCTGGATTTTACCCTGCTTTGCCCAGTGAAGAGGAGGCAATGGGAGAAAGGTAACTTGGAAGAGAGCAGGCTGGTGCTCTGCACGAAACTTGACGTTCCCACCTGAGAGGGGAGGTTTGGCCAATAAAAATGCAATAATTTGGCACTCCTATCTTTTTTTTTTTTTCTGAAAAATCAGCCTGGGATATGCGTTAGACACCCTATGACTCTGAAATGCGCGTGCATGCAGCCTGCCTTTAATGGCATTGCGCAGAAACATCTACCCTCTGCACACCAGAATAACGTGCCAGCTTCATTTTGCTTGCTTTTCCAACAAAATTTACGGAAAAAACTGAGCTGAAGGAATTTTTAAATAGAAAATAGAGTCTTTTCTTAAAAAAAAAAGAAGATAATATCTACTTTCACTGAAAGAACGAGAGTCTGCAGTAAAGGATACAGACATGACAAAAGCAAACAGAGAAAGAGTGTGTTTTTGTCGAGCGGAACGCCGCTTTTCCTTGCGACTTTCTTGTCTAGCTGCACGTAACACCAACGGATAGATCTGAATGCTCTCGAGTAAAAAAATTAATTAATGATGAATTTGAAATACAAATATACAGTGCGAAGGATCTGAGGGCACAGCCACTAATAGGCTGGAGACTTCTTTTTTCTTTGCAAGGATGCTCCCTTGCAGCACATGGACTCGCCAGCGGCACCACCACGGCTTCTGAATTCCTGGTCTGTGTAGAAAGCTGCCCTGGAAAGTGGAAATAAATCCTGACTCTTAACAGCTGTGCGGGGGTTGGTGGGAGAGTTTCTTCCTCACTCCCTGTCCCCAGTGGACTTTGCTGGAGCCTTGCAGGGACATCTCTCCTCATTCCTCACACACCGCATCTTCCCGCTTTCATTCATGCTAAAATCAGAGACTTGTGAAAAAATCTTCTTGCTTCTTTTGCTCTTGCCAGAGCACTATAAAACGTGTCTGAAGGGTATCTTGAGAGGTTTTCTAGAATGGCCCACGTAGGCTTTCTTGGAAGTAAGAAAGAAACACAAGAAAAAAAAAATTTTGAAAGGATAATTTAGAAGTGTCTTGGGTGCTTTCTCTGCCCAGCAACGCAGAGGAGCACTGCCAAAGTAAATTTTGTCTTTGCAGAGCAACTGGAGACAGACACAATTGTTTTCTGCAATGCCGGGCTTTAGGTCTTGAGAAAGCCGGGGGGGTATTATTTGCAAGCACAATTCCTGAATTTCCGGAGGGAATCTGTTGGTGTCAAAGCAACGAGAAGAAAAACAAAGGCTTGGAGAAAAAGGCTTGAAATGGTGTTTGTGACAGATGCGTCTGAGCCTTTAGGTTCTGGCCACAAAACCCGAGCAGGAATTTACCATCTGTTTGAGCTTTAGATGTTAAAAATCACCCTCCTCCCAAAAATTAATTGCTGTTGATGGAATAGGTTTAATATGGTGTTTCTGTGTATAAGAACGATGTGGTTGGCACATGCGCTGATGGTGTTCCCATAAGTCACTCACCTGTGCCCGGGAGACCCCCTCGCTGTGGCTGCAGTACCCCAGTGGGTGGGATGGAGCTGCAGGGGCTCATGTCTGCTCCCTTGCGATGCCACGTGGGAGCACACGAAGGTGATGCTCTTGGCCAAGAGGGAACACTGGCCGTACTGGGGCTCTTGCAGATAGGTGAGAGGAGCTGGGGTGTGGGTGCGCTCACACTGGTTTCCCTCCGGTTACCTTGGGTCACCTGCCAGGTAACCTCTCCACCCCTCCAGACTTCCTGCTTTGGTGGCCATCCATGCTGCAGAGGGAGATTTGGGGATAGAGAGGGTTTGCCAAGAAGGCTGAAGATTGGGATCTGAGCCTGAGACACACAGGCGGCTGGTGGGGGTGAAGTGGCGCTTTTCTGGTGGTGGTGACCAAGAGGTTTCAAAAACACCGTGCTTTCAGCAAACCGCAGAGAAGTAGGGCACCAGGACACACTGAGGAGAACTGATACCACAAAACACTAAGCCGTGCCTTCTGTGAGCCGTGGAGAAAGCGTTTTTGCATCATAAAACCACTGAACAAGAGCATCATCCTTACGATAACACTCGGTGATAGCTCTATTCATGCCTTGGACATGGCAACTAGAACATGCCCGCTCCAGACTCCCTGCAGCCTTTGTGCAATGCAGTGCTCGCTCAGTTAAAGTGTGACGTCGACTTCCGGAGCCAGTTATTGAGAAATCATTTAAAACTTCTCAAATACATAGAAGCTGAAAAATTCATTCCTTTGTGGCCCTAAACAGTGTTTAAAGTTGTTCTGATCGATTAGGTAAGTCAAGTTTACCATTNGCAATGCGGTGCTCGCTCAGTTAAAGTGTGACGTCGACTTCCGGAGCCAGTTATTGAGAAATCATTTAAAACTTCTCAAATACATAGAAGCTGAAAAATTCATTCCTTTGTGGCCCTAAACAGTGTTTAAAGTTGTTCTGATCGATTAGGTAAGTCAAGTTTACCATTGCACATCAAATTTATATACTTTAATTTATATAGTATGTAAATTCTTTCGGTCTACCTCTCACAAGCAGAAAACTTCTTCACGGATTGCTTCCAGTACAGAAATAAATGAAGATAGCAGGATTCAGTATGCCATCTTGCCTTGAAATGTTTGAGAAGCAGCATGTCATCACCTCTGAAGTCCTTATGCATGTCAAATACACTGACCTTTCGGGCAAGCACTCCTTAACCGAAGGTTGTAGAGTTTGAGTGTGTCATAATATGAATACAAGATACTGCAGTTTTATTCTACTTTTAACCTCAGTTTCTGCATTTCTTGGCTTTTAAGTACTTAAATACGCAACCTCAGTGTTCTATCATGGAATCGTAGAATCATAGAGTGGTTTGGGTTGGAAGGGACCTTAAAGATCACCTAGTTGCAACCCCCCTGCCGTGGGCAGGGACATCTTCCGCTAGACCAGGTTGCTCAAAGCCGCATCCAACCTGGCCTTGAACACTTCCAGGGAGGGGGCATCCACACCTTCTCTGGGAAACCTGTTCCAGTGTCTCACCAGCCCCATTGTGAAGAATTTCTTCCTACTATCTAATCTAAATCTACCCTCTTTTAGTTTAAAACCGTTACCCTGAACCCCATCACCGCATGCCTTTTAAGAAGTCCCTCTCCAGCTCTCATGTAGGCCCCTTCAGGTACTGGAAGGCTGCTCTAAGATCTTCCCAGAGCCTTCTCTTCTCCAGGCTGAACAACCCCAGCTCTCTCAAGACTGTCTTCAAAGGACAGGTGCTCCAGCCTCCTGATCATCTTCGTGGCCCTCCTCTGGACTCGCTCCAACAGGTCCATGTCCTGCTTATGTTGGGGACCCCAGAGCCGAACACACAAGGGCAAAGCAGAGGGGCAGAATCACCTCCCTCAGCCTGCTGGCCACGCTTCTTTTGACGCAGCCCAGGATACGGTTGGCCTTCTGGGCTGCGAGCATGCATTGCTGGCTCACGTTGGGCTTCTCATCAACCAACATGCCCCAAGTCTTTTTCCTCAAGGCTGCTTTCAATCCATTCTCCACCAGCCTGTATCTGCGCTTGGGATTGCCCTGACCCATGTGCAGGATGTTGCACTTGGCCTTGTTGGACTTCATGCAGTTCGCAGGGGCCCACCTCTAAAGCCTGTCAAGCTTCCTCTGGATGGTTTCCCTTCCCTCCAGCATGTCAACCTCACCACACAGCTTGGTGCCTTTGGCAAACTTGCTGAGGGTGCACTCAGTCCCGCTGTCCGTGTTGCCAACAAAGATGTTAAACAGTGCTCGTCCCAAAACTGACCCCTGAGGAACGCCACTCATCACTTGCCTCCACTTGGACGTCGAGCCATTGACTGCAACTCTTTGATACTGCCGAGCACAAAGGTGAGGCTGACTGACCTGTAGTTTCCCGTGTCTTCCTTTTTTCCCTTTTCAGATTGGGGGTTGTGTTTCTTCTTTTTCAGCACAAGACTAAGGGTTTGTAGCGAGTTGTAAAAACAATAAAAAAACATTGATACGCTGGAGGGGGCTGAAGTAGTGCGACAAAATACAATACAAGATTAAAGAATATGATTCATGTAGTGAGATGATGGGATAACTCCCATGCCACCTAGAAGAGAGATAACAAAAGTGGCACAGGTGATATTCGTATACAAATGCATGAGCGGAAACAGCACAAAGAGATCAAGAAATTATTTAAGGTGGGGAAAGAAGGCCTATTGATCCAAACCTGGAAAAGAAAGGAAACCTAGGCTGGCTGTCAGCAAGAACATCGATTTATGGACAAGTACATTATGAAAAGGCTTCGTGTGCTCATACGAGCTTGTCCCAGGGGACCACTCCCCCCTGCTTCATCAAGAATACCTGTGTCGTTTGGTTCACGCTGCTTCGCGATACAAGATTGTGTTGTCACTCAAAGTCACCAAGTCAAACTAACTACATCCATTATTTTGGACAGTACTCAGATTCTTCTTTGCAGAGCTCTGATCCAGGAGACTATCGCTGTTCAGGAATGTATTTAATTGCACAGTTAATTGCACATGTGCTTGGCTTGTATTAGTACCAGTTAGACAAGATCCTATACCTGCAGCCTATTGCTTGTTCTTCCTTGCTTGCAGAAGTCTCTGCCTGGGATCCCAGATGAAGCTCCCTGGGTCGTCTCCCTCCAGGGACTTGATTTAAACAACCTGTTCCCAAACACCTATAAATCTAGAGAAGAAACATGAGCAAAAGACCTACCAGCTAGGTTCATAAAGGTAGCCCCTGTAATGGGTGGGGTTGTCCTTATCACAAAACAGGGAAACAACCCGCAATTAATGAGCTCTCCTGAACTCTTTTTGGTGGATGAAAGCTCTCCCGTCCATACATTTTTCTCCTCCTGGGGACATGCAGGAGCGTAGTAACTGAGAGGTTGCACAAAGTTCTTCCTTCCTGAGAAGCAAATCTTGCTTGGGCATGTACAAGGAGGTGTCATGGTTGAGCTAATGAGCCTGTGGAGGGAAAGTGCTCCTTGTCGCTCGTTCCGTGAAGACCCTGATAACGCGAAGCCATGGCTGCTACTCTGACTGTTGGGGAAAACGGAGACGAGAGAAGCAGCTCTGCTGCCTGTACCGTCCTGGGCTACAGACCCTTTCTTATCCTGCTCTGAGTCACCCCCGCCACACAGCCCTCCCTGGCTAATTCCAAAACGTATGCTGTATAAAGTTCACGGTGTGCCCAGCGTTTCCGGGGCAAAGCTTGCTATGCTGTTCCCTGTTAGAGGCCACCCAGTGATGGAAGGGGTGACTTCTTGGCATGGCCTCGCTCTTCTGATGCTAGCTGCCTTTCTTGCCTGATGACTAACTCGCCTGAGTCAAACTTGGCAATCAATAGAAGTCATAGGCAAGTAACACCATTAGAGGTCTCTAACCTCCTATAGGTAATGAAAAGCAGAAATAATTTTTTTGCGCACGTGGCTGAAAAGACATCACAGGAAAACACGTTTTGGCTGGACCAACACAATTCTTCTCAACCTCCTTTTTCCGTCCTTTCCTTCTTTCCCTTTCTTTTCCTCTTTTAAATCTCTTTATGATCTTGTAAGCAAATGTAGAAACAGGAATGTCATTTTTAAATGAAAAGAAAAAAAAGTTTTCACTTGGCTAAATTTGCATTTGGAGATTTTGGCTTCTCTCTCCCCAGATCAGTTTTTAAAACCAGACGTGGAAGGAACCTGCCCTGAGCTCATCGGCAGCCACACTCACTCCGGTTCTGTGTTTTCCAGCGTGTTCACTCTTTGCAAAAACCCTGGACAAACTGTGTTCCCCCAGCTCCCCAAACCCAAGTCCCCTTATAAACAACACTTACAGTGCCGCGGTGCCTAGCCCTGAAAGTTGTTAACCCGCTGATTTACTCGAGCGTATCCTGTGTGAGAGAAGCACACGAGGCCCGTACCGCTTCCCAGGCTTGTTTTGATTGACCTCTGTCAGGTACCGCAAGAGCAGCGCCTGACGGTTTATCTCCTTCACCGTGTAGGAGTTCAGTGAGGCCTGGAAGGAGGGATGCGAACAAAAGCGTTATTAGCATGTTATTTCGCTCTTAATGGGTAGGAAGGATGCAAGATTCTTTTGGCACAGTGGTACTTTTTTCCCTCCAAAAAAAAAAAAAAAAGGAAGAAAAAGGACTTTAATTGAAGCCTGCAATGTTGTATAAATGGAAAATCTAAGTTTTAATTGAAAAATAATTATAACCACTTAATCATTTTAAATGAGGGCTGTAATTGCAGTCAGTTCATAATAGCCAAATACAGACACTTAGATTCCCGCAATAAAGCAGGGATGGTACAGCTTGATTTGCTAATAGCTCTTCCACTTCTCTCCTCTTTTGTCTCAAAGATTAATTCAGGCAAGGGCTATTAGTGCCGTTAATTGGTTCTGCAATTTAGACCTTGTGCTTCTGAATGAGTGACTGATGCAGACCTATCAGCCAATAATGTGAACACTTTGTCAATGTGTTCCTCATTGTCCGGCTGCACATAACTCCCCCGGCAGCTCCTCCACCACCCAACCCCAGCTCCCCGGAGGGATCAAGAAGAGTGGGTCTCCTCCGAGGTGAGGGATTCACTTCGCTTTAGATAGGTCACCTAGATGCCTTTGAAATTACAGCTGGCTTATGAATAAAATAATTAGGCAGTCAAGGAATCCTCCTTGGTAGGGACAAATCCCGTATTCAGGAGAAATCTTCTCCGCTGTGCTAGAAGGAGGATGTTCAGTGGAACCATGAAGTCGGCGAGGAGGTGCGTTAGAAAAGAGCAGACATTGCTGGCGAGAAGGGGCTGATGGCGCTGCACAGGGTCTCATGAGGGGTCCCCTTCCTAGGGGCAGTGGTGATGACTAAAGCCAGCCTAAATTACCAGAGTCACAGAGAACACCACAAACTCTACTTACCAACAGGTGTTATTTTCCACTTAAGTAGTCGCAGTATTGGTGATGGGCGGTGGGAACAGCTGGTGGGCACAGCTGGCGGGACTTGGGTTAACAGGAGCAGCTGGTGGCATCATCCCTGATGAAGCCCTTAGAAAAACACCCAGGGGAGGCTTTGCCCTTGCTGTATCCATTTTGTGGGAGATAACTGAGAAGAGGTTGTGCTATTTAGTCTTCACTATATGTAACTGTAATTTTAGGCCCAGTACCAGGGAAACCGCATGTCCAAATTTGTTATTGCATCCTTCTTTTCCGTTCTGTTTATTTTTAAATTGGTTCTTCTCCCAGAACTTTTTGTTTCTAAGTTGTATATAATTGCTTATTTTTTTATATTAATGTATTGATATGTTGTATTATATGAATATAAGCCTACAATATTTATGTACTCTATTATTTATTCATTTTTACTGGTTTCTTCTTTTTTTTTTTGTAGCTATTGTCCTGAAAAGAGGTAAGTTTGCTCTCTTTCTATGCCTCTCTTCGTGCCACAGTTCCCGCAGCCTAAAGGCTGTTAGCCCCTGTAGACAGAAATACTCCAGGTCATCTGCCCGTTGTAACTTCTCCCTCAACTTTAGCGTCTCTTATCCTTGCTCCTAAGCTGTTGGTCTGGAAAATTCACATGGGTCTGACACGCAGGGAAAGGCTATGAAAACAGGGCGTCCCAGGCTGAGTGTTGCCTTCCAGTCAGACCGCTTCTCCTGTCTTCAGGACCACCCGGTTCATTTCAGGTGGAGGGTGGGGAAGAGCAGCAAACCATTGCCGAGGTTTGGTGGTGCACGCCAAGCACATGAATATTCACAGGCGCATCTTTATGCTTTAATCTTACTTGTAGCATCAAAAATACATTTACAACCATGTTATCGCAGAGTTCAGCTCTGGCGCAGCTCTGCTTGGCCTGAGAGGAAATGCTGTGAGATCTTTGATGCTGTGGAGATATTTTCATCTCCTGCTATTTTTTTTTCATACTGGACCTCACAGCTATTCAGAGAGGATTTTCACTGGCATTCCTTCAGTTTTTTAGAAATAAAAATATTATTGGTTTTATAACAGAAATTCAACAGATCTAGGGAGGAGACTGGGGTGGGCTTAATTTTTCTGTTTAATATGTTAAATTAAGCAACAAAAAATGAAGAAAAGCCACCTTTTACCCTCCTTTTTTTTTTCTTTCGGTTGTTTAAATCTGCTCCCTTACAACGAACAAATCCTGCTGATTAAAAGCACCTGTATTTCCTACTGAACCTTGTTCTGACGCTGTTCACTGGAGGGTGGATGGGTCCTTGCTCTGGGGAAAACCACAGTCTAGGAACAAGCTTTTACAGAAAACTTAAGTAGGGCAGGATGTGTTTTATTTCAATGCTGGGAAATCAATGAGGAATTACTCAGATGAGAGGCGCTGTGAAAGATGGGCAGAGGAGGGGAAACAGCAAAGGCAAGACTCCAGGATGGTGGTTGATCCTCCCAGATGACCTGGGTGAGAGTCGTGGATTGCACTTCAACAAGAGAAACAGTTGTTAAAGGTGGTGGTGAGTTTTGAATGAGAGAAGTAAGTGGCACTCTCACGCCAAGTTGGTAAGATTGCGTGGTTGAAGGAGTTCAGTCCCTGACTATTTCACTGTGAAATGCTGCCAGTAGATAAAACTGTCCTTTTGGTTACGGATACGAAATTTCTATTTGTAAATGATACTACTCACACACCAGGATGCTACTCTTCTGGCGGCTGTAAAATGGCACAGTCATTGAAATAGAGCGATGACTTGGCCAAGATCTGTCCCTTCGCACGTATATAGCACTTCCCACCCAGGGACTGAGGCGTACCAAGCGGAGATGCGTTTTTCAGGCCTCGCAGGTTGATTGAGTGCAAGGCAAATCTACCATTTTATTTAAGATATTGAAAACGATTTCTGTCTGTCATGAGCCTTTCCCATCAGCAGGTGATGCTGGTTTTGACAAACACGGGGAGTGTATTTGCACTTTAGTCTTAGGCTCTATATTTGGCTATGTGATACCAGGAAAGCTTTCCGTGATTAAGCTCTGTTGACCGATACTGAAAGCAATTACAGCCACGACATGCAGCAGGTGAGGTGTGTCACCGGAACTGGGTATCACTATATCCAAAAAAGGGTCTGGGAGAGAGAGTCAATTATGAAAGTGTACATGAATCACCAATACTGTTCTTTTGGGGAAAACAAGGGAAACGGGGTAGTGTTGCCTTTAACACAGAGGACACACAAGCTTAACTTTTCTTTGTTTCAAGCCTGGTTTCAGGCACTATTTTTCATGAATTATGTGTAATGAAATTCAGTACTAGGTATAAAATTGTCAGAACTGATACTCTGGGATAAATTATCCTGGGCAAGAGCAAGACCTCCCTCGTGGATGCTCTTTGATGGCAGGTCGGGGCTTTACGAGAAGTAGAGTTGCTCTGCTTTGGGTGTGGAAAAGGACTGGATGACTTTCCAAGGTCCCTTCCATCTTGCTTGCTTCTCTCAAAGAGATGCTGAAACAAAATCTCTAGGAGCCAACCACTGTGTTCACGTAACAGGTTGGATCTTCTTCAGAAGCAGCTTCACACGGAAGTCCATCTACACACGAGACCAAGGGTCTGGGAGAGACCCAGTAGTCCTTGAGCAAGGGTGAATGTAGCCAGGTGGTAGTGGTCCACTTCTTCACGCTCCCTGATGACCTTCCACTTCCACCACTTAAAGGCCACCCCACTGGGCTCCACTTCTTTCGAACGTCCCTTCCTGGACCTTCCACGTGCCATGTGTGAGTCTAGCACTGTTGAAGCTGGGCTCATCACCTCCTCTCTCCACACAGAGAACAACTCTCCAGCAACATCCCTCTTTACTCTCCAACTGCCAACAGTTTGGCACCAGTGGACGATTGGGCTAGGAAGGAAGTAGTGAGGGATGAAGGAAGTGGTGAGGGATCACATTTGGATGAGGGTGAAAAAGCAATAGCAAATGAGGATGTACCTTTGCTTCCGTTTATCTTTTCCCTGGTCTGTCTGCCAGACTTGGTCCTCTCACAGCAAACTGCAGGTTCAAACCATTCCTCTTCAGCGACTGCTGCCTTTCCCGTGGGCTCCCAGCCTTGCCTCGCCAAGCAGCAAGGTCTGTCTGAGCATCTGCTGCAGTGATTTGCTTTCCTCCTTTAAATACTATCCTTTGCTTAAATATTTTGGTTGAGCAAACATCCCCAAATAGAGGCATGCTAATAAATGCCTCTCCACTCGGCTCAAAAGCATCATCCCTGCCAGGAAAGGATTAGGGTCTTCATAATTTCTATCTGTTTCTTCCAATTTAAGCGTCTCCGTTGTTTGCCTCCTGGAACATGCAGCTGCTTCTGCATAAGCTCTCCTCCAGCTGCTTCAGAGGGACCTGTTGGTCCCCGTCTGCCCTGCGCTGGCTGCACCTCTGCCTGGAGGGAGAAGGTAAACAGAGAACGAGGCGTTCATGCCGTGCGTAACAAATGGCTCTTGGTACCGAGCGAGGAAAATTATCTCACCGAAACAGATAAAGGGAAAGCGTAGGTTTGTATGGCACGGGCCAGACCTCTCCTGACTCCCGTCCGTGACGTAGGCTGTGCCTCCAGCTAAAAGTCCCTTCTGCCCTGGCTGCCCGCCCCAGACCCGGCTTGTGGAGGCTTGTGCGTGCCGAGTACCTGCCTAGCGAGCGCTCGGCACCATGTCTGTGACAATATGCCAGTCTATGGGCTTTGTGGTGTCCGCTTTAGGAATAGGAGGCATCATCGCGTCAACGTGCATGGACCAGTGGAGCACCCAAGACCTGTACAACAATCCTGTGACAGCGGTATTCAACTACCAAGGCCTCTGGCGCACGTGTGTCCGGGAAAGCTCCGGCTTCACCGAATGCCGTGGCTACTTCACCATCCTGGGGCTGCCAGGTAGGGCTTGCTGACCGCGAGGGCAGAGAGGTGGGAGGGCAGAGCCACGGGCACATCACCTCCATCCTACGTTGCCAGGAGCCATGCATGAGTGGTGGTGATGGGTGATTTTTGGTGCAGAGCGGGGAACCTAAGTTTTAGCCAAAAGGGACCTCAGGTACTCACCCAGTTTGGATGACAGGTCCCTTGGAGGTATCTCAACCCGAAACCACTCCCATGGCCGAGCTGAGGTTCAACAAAACTCGTTACAGCTGATTACAGGTTCCTGAGGTGTTGTCCAGGCAATACACATGGGGCTGTGGCTGCTCCGTGGGGTGATCCGTCCCCCATGCCCTCGGTGACTTGGGTGTACACTCTTACCCCAGCTGCATGGCTGTGCGTGGCTTCTCACCAGAAACCACTAATATTCTTGGCATCAGAGAAGATCATTTTCTAAGAGGATACGTCACAGTTCGGCTCACTGTATTTCTGTATGGGCTAACACCACCAGACTGGATTTCTCCCTAATTCTCCTTTGGTTCCAGTTTTTTCTTCCGCGGGTATCATTTCTGTCCCGGTTGTGCCCGGAGTATCTAGGGGTGCAAACAATTAGGTTACAACAGGATTATCTGAGTTTTCTCCTTGCCTTAATACAGTGAGGAAAAAAGGTACTTAGACTATTATATCCATCTAGCCTCTGTGCTTTGACACAGCAAGAACGGAGGGAGGAAGCCAATTATATCAGCAACTCATTGCAGAACTTCTGCAAAATGGCGTTTCCAAAACGCACAGAAATAAGCATCGCGCGCAAAACCGGCTTCTCTTACAAGCAGTCTATCACTGCGCAAATCAAAGCGGTAAAACCCAATGCAGCTGTAGCCTCAGACACCGGTAGGAGAGATGTTTTATCCCCCTCAGCTGTATTTCCACGTCGCTCATCTCTGGATCTTCATTCCCAACTGGTGTCTGGCGTTAGCTGTGCCGCAGCATCCCCATGCAGGTACCAGGGATGCCCGTGAGCATCTTGCTGGAGCTGTGGCTTTGCCCCTGTTTGTTCACACAGAGCCTAGAAGGGTGTGGGCCTGATCCTGCCTGGGCATCCAGTTGCGTAGCCTCTAGCAAAAGCTGCGCTCTGTAGCGGGTACAAGTGAATGTAGGATGACATCCAAAGAGGGGTGTGTGCGGGGGCTTGTGCTCGCGCAGGGCTCGTGTTCGCACGCTGCTATGACAGTCAGCAAAGCCGAGCAGTTTCACCGAGCGAAAATGCACGCAGCAAGGGGCAGCACAGGTTGGTAAAACTTGCCTCCAGCAGGCTAATTGCTTACAGGTAAAGAGGTTAAAGTTGCTGCATGAGGAAGAAATAGAGGTGTAAAAAGCAAATCCTCCCCCCGACACGCATGCTTCCATCACACGCTGCAGAACTTCCTCAGTTCTTCAGCTCTGGCAGCTTAAAATTACAGAAAATGTAACTCTACAGAAGAAGCAATTAAACTTTTCAAGTCTTCCGCTCTGGGAGCTACTTTAATCTTTGAAGAAACCAGAATACTTGAGATTCGGGGGGTTTTATTTTTTGTGTTCTTTCAAAATACCTCCATTGCTAACCTCAGCATTACAGTGAAAATCTAGAGCGCGTTTTTTCAATTCCCAAGCCTCCAGACCGGTGTCTGTAGGGTGGGTATTAATTTCCCGAAATGGGAATGCCCAGCGGTGTTGGAGGGGTGAATATCCTTCATTTAGCAGATGGGTTGCAGGAGATCGGTCTGTTCCTCCTCAGCTACATTCAGCAAGCGCTGCGGCTCCCTCCCAGCTGCGGACAGAAATGGGCATCCTATCCGAAATGTCGGGGTTTCTAACGAACGGGTCGTTTTAGAGCGGAATTGCCACGTGTGGTTTGCTGGGCTTATTGCAGTCGCTTACAAAAAGACTCTTAAAAAAAGCCCTAAGAATAGAGCACAAGCTTTAAAAATAAAGGCGGGTGAACCCCCTGAAGTTGCCGTCCTCGTATGCAGCGGTGGCGGAGCGTCGGTGCCTTCCCCGACGGTGTGTAGGTGTATGAATATTTATGTGCTCTGTCCCGCCGAGATGATTTCGGTGACCGGTGCTATGAGCACTGCCCTACAAAGTGAGGTGGATTTTTTTTTTTTTCCCTTTCTTTTTAATGACCGGGGCTTGCTCTTCTAAAGTCGCTCCCTTGTTCTCCCCCTCCTTTTCCCTCCTGTTATATATCGTCTGACACTTCCAGTCTCTGGAGGGGCCGGTGCAAAAGCAAGCGCCCCTGTGCTGTGCTGTATAGATTGGCTCCGTCTTCGGAATTCATCTGCTCCTACGGGCATTTCTTCCCGCTCGTCGCCAGCAAAGGGCAACTGTGCCCCAACCAGAGTGTGGGGGGGAAACACGGTGCTAAAAATCAAATTATTAATTTGCTAAGGTATTATTTAAGCAGATCATCCCAGTGTTTATTTTAACCATGCTGCGCCTTGGTCTCCATTAAACCCCTCCTTGCTAACCACACCATAGTTAATGGTTTGTCAGCATTTCCATTATAAACCCCTATTTATTATTCTGACAATGGCAATTTATATTGGGAACAATAGTGCCGGAGTGAATAAAAATAATAAGGCTCTCGCAAAGCAGTGAGGTGACCTGGGTACATCAGCGAAGTTTTGGTTTCCAAGGATTTTTTTCCTCAATCCCTTGCTCCCATAGCAAAGATTAGACTTGTCTTGCCCGTCATCTATCTTCAACTTACTTGGGAGTTTTAATTTCAAATAGATCGAGGGAAAAATCGAGATAATAGATGAAAACGAGAAATAACGCAGGTAGTATTTGGTTCTCACCCTTGCTGCTCAGCTATAAACAGTCGCTCTCTGGTGAAATGTGTCACTTGAGAGCTAAGGCTGTTTGTTCTGAATTTGCTTTCCTTTATTATTTTTTGCTGCTTGCTTCGGTGCATCGGCAGACCTTAGTGGTGTTGTCTGGAGGACACGATCTGAATTTGAACACACAAATAATAGACCGATAGCAATAGCAGAGCTCTGGCGAGGCTGGTAGTTTCACCTAGTGCAGAAGACACGGGGTGTTTTCTGCTAAAAGGAGTATTTTTCAGTTGCTTACAAGTTTGCTAAACTACAATGACATGGGCAGTAATTTTCCTGTTGTCTGTCTTGGTCTCTTATTTCCAGACCTCTTCAGCTGGACTGGTTCAGCCATTTGTGAAAGGACATTTTGTTATCAAGTCAAAACCCCTTTTGACCCTTTCAGAAAGGCTGCAGCACCTCTCTGCTGCGGAACAAAAGGCTGGTGACTTGAAAAATAAGAATATTTTTGCTTTTCTGACAGCAAACTTTGAAAGTCTGAGAGCACCCTGTCAAACTTCTCCGAGGGTGAAAGGGTATCTGTTGCTAGAGTGGTCAGAGTAAAAATAGCCATGGGAATGTAATCATGACTGTCCAGACTTTTGTGTAAAACAACTGATTTCAGTTTTGCGGCTGCAGGGCGGCAGAATGGGCAGACGTCCCCTGAGGAGGATTAATGTCTGAGAAGTGTTAATGTTAGCATCTCTGGATTTTTTTTCTCTTCTATATCAATGTTCTGGCAAGGTTTTATTTTGTTTCATACAACCAACACACTGCTGTAACTTGCTTAAAGTCTTTTGAGACCAAGTTTCATGCACAGAAGAGTTTAGGTGGCCCGTGTGGGCTGGAGACTTGATATAACCTACCAAGGGAGTGCGTGAGACCGTGGTGAGTTGTGTTCACAGCAGGAGATGAAGGAGGTGTGAGGATGGGGAAAGAGCTGAAGTAAGACCTTTAGAGATATCTGTCACCCCGATCCCCAGTGACACTCAGGGTCGGGAGAGATGGCAGAGCTCCGTGGGGCACATTGGGAAGCTGGACACATGCATCAGATCCTTGCTACTGTCTTGTGCCTTTACACCACAAAAGGACAAGAGACATGAAAAGTAAGCCTAAAGTCTCTGAGCTGAGGGCCAGAAGAGGAGCAAGGCAAGGGAAATGGCGAGAGGCTGTGGCGATGTGGGGCTGGGCTGCAGCTCATAGCCATGTAGGGAAGGACACAGCTTCATGCACCCCAGCTGACCTGAGGGACCTCCAGAGCGCCTCTGAAGACCAATGGGGTAGAGTGAGTCTGAGCTGGGATGGGGGCCTTCCATGACTCTCTTTCCCTGTTGAGTTTCAGAAAGGCCAGACAGCCCTTCTCATGCTATGGGCCACACACTTCTGTAGGTCATCACGGCAATGGAGGGACAGAAAGAGAAGGGTGGGTTTGCTTCGTTTCAGTCTGAACAAGCTGGAATTGACGGCCAGGGTGTGAGCTATATTTGCAAATTTTAAAGTAAACATGAGCTGTAGGTGATTTTTATGGGAGAGGCGATGATAACATTCAGGAGTTGCCATGGGCCCAGTGAAAGGTTTTGAGATAATATAGAGTCAACGCCTGGGTAGATAAAGCAAGTATGAGCTGAAATAAAGGTTGCAGGGGGGAGTGGTCACAAAGTACCCTTCCTTTTCCTAGTTTGGGTAAATTGCTATGGGTGCCCCAATACTCACAGTGGGAGACAGCTCTGTCCTCTGCTCCTTGGTGAGGAAGCTTGACCTTTGCAAGAGCTGTCTCCCCATGATGTTCCTTCCTTCGACAATGCTCAGCATTACTGTGTGGCATGGCAAGCCCTCAAGCCAAGCATTCAAGCACCTTGCTGGAGAATGAGCAACTGGTACATGCTTGGAGAGATGTCCCCCATCCTTCAATCGCTCCCGGCTGTAGACTTTTCCAAGGGGTGGCTGGAGATAGGCATCAGGTTGTGCTAAATATGCTTGGACACGCTCTACAGTTATCCTATCAGCCAACCACTTTCCAGCTTGTGGTCAGAGCTGAAAGTTCAGATAAATCTCCCAGGTGACCTTATGTTATTGGACGGAGTGCTGGCAAAATGGGGTGATGAGTTTTTTGCAAAGGGAANAGCTTGACCTTTGCAAGAGCTGTCTCCCCATGATGTTCCTTCCTTCGACAATGCTCAGCATTACTGTGTGGCATGGCAAGCCCTCAAGCCAAGCATTCAAGCACCTTGCTGGAGAATGAGCAACTGGTACATGCTTGGAGAGATGTCCCCCATCCTTCAATCGCTCCCGGCTGTAGACTTTTCCAAGGGGTGGCTGGAGATAGGCATCAGGTTGTGCTAAATATGCTTGGACACGCTCTACAGTTATCCTATCAGCCAACCACTTTCCAGCTTGTGGTCAGAGCTGAAAGTTCAGATAAATCTCCCAGGTGACCTTATGTTATTGGACGGAGTGCTGGCAAAATGGGGTGATGAGTTTTTTGCAAAGGGAAACGTATTTTCCTCAATCACGAGTGGCTCGGAAACAACCATGAACAAGAAGCTTAAAATTATACCATTTCAGACAGAGAAAATGGACTAGGGGAGGGGTTGTTACGGAAACAAGTTTGCGTTTTTTCACCAGAACTTTTCTTCAACCAACCACTGACAAAGTTATTTGCGGGAGCTTTGAGTTCCCAGTGTTTACAAGTGTGATGCTCATCGGAGCATGAGAAATGGCAAGCTGGGATGGCTGGATAGCACTGTAGGCAGTAGGCTTAGGGATGAGCAGTTAGAAACCCCTCCAAAACCCAGTAATTCTTCGAAGACAGCAGCACCTAGAGCGTTGAGCATGGCTGAGCGTTTGTTTGCCTCTTAGGTTAGGACTGCAGCACGACCTTCATTACTGAAGTTGCTTGCTGAGCTCCATTTTTGGAGGAGGTTTCAGAAAGGAATGTGCAACCTCGTGCTGGCTGATCCTCTTCAGAAACATGATTCAATTTGGCCCTCAAAATCAAAGATTGACCAGTTCACCTGGGCTTTCTTGCATGCTTGGAGACTGTTGATGATGTTTTTTGATTGCTTCACATGGCTCTGAGGTTTCGATGCCCCTGAGTAAGAGGGATGATGAGAAGCAGTATCCTCCATCAGCAGGAGAAGATCATATCCCCAAGGAAAGGCTAGCAAGGCAGCACTGCCTTGGTGGCAGACTCGGGGCACAATTAGGGGCAATCCAGGGGATGGCCCTCTTTCGAATAGGTGTGTTGAGGGGAGCAATGGGGCTTGGGGATGTGAAATGGTGGAGGGGGAGAGAAGGCCCCTATTGGCTTGAAGACTGCTTCAGCTGCACGCAACCGAAACCAGCAGAAAGGGTTAGAGGAAGGAGTGGTAGCTCCCCTCCCGGCAAAGCAAACACGCAGGCATGGTGCACGGGAGGGCCACCTCCGCTGGTGTTCAAGCAATGACGCAGATGTCTAGTTTAGCAGAAAAAACCAATCATTTAAAAAGTGCAGAGATTTTTTGAAAAAATCTGGAAAAAAAACATTTGCCCTCATTATTCTCACCTCCTTTTATTTCTCCTCCCCAGGGGTTATTTTTAGCTGTGACCAGTCCGTGGGTCCATTT
The DNA here is from genome assembly GCA_013398225.1 of Steatornis caripensis. Lineage (NCBI taxonomy): Eukaryota > Metazoa > Chordata > Aves > Caprimulgiformes > Steatornithidae > Steatornis > Steatornis caripensis. The sequence goes on from VZSC01001949.1 coordinate 77,709, forward strand.
TTCTCTGCAGCCCCGCAAGCGGTTGCACGCTAGTGCTGCTGGGCGACACACCACGCTTGGGAATAGGGGTTATGTCCCACAGGAACATCTGTCCCTGGGACACGGCTTGAAGCGGTCTAGCCTGCAAGAAGAGCGATGTGGCCTCTTACCACTAGATGGCAANACAACCATTTAAAAAGTGGCAGAGATTTTTTGAAAAAATCTGGAAAAAACCCATTTGCCCTCATTATTCTCATCTCCTTTTATTTCTCCTCCCCAGGGGTTATTTTTAGCTGTGACCAGTCCGTGGGTCCATTTTTCTCTGCAGCCCCGCAAGCGGTTGCACGCTAGTGCTGCTGGGCGACACACCACGCTTGGGAATAGGGGTTATGTCCCACAGGAACATCTGTCCCTGGGACACGGCTTGAAGCGGTCTAGCCTGCAAGAAGAGCGATGTGGCCTCTTACCACTAGATGGCAAGACGAAGGCAAGTCCTGGGGCATGAAGGAGAAGAGTCCTGGAGAGCGGCTGGGGAGCACCGGGGCGTGGGCGCAACCAGCTTTTCTGGACTGGGACATAATTCTGGCTGTGGGGCAGTGAAGGATGGAATGGAGAGCTGGCCACATTACTTGTTTTAGCGCTTATTGTCCTCTCAGCTTCTAGGTCCTCCCCAGCCCTTGTTGTACTCCCAGCTTCTAGGTCCTCTCCGGCTCCGATTTTTCACAAAGCCTTATCCAAGATGAGGTGTATTGGTCAGCATGCCCTCTCCCTCACTGTGGATGAGCAGCTTTTACCATCCCTGGTTCTTGAGGGCTCACTTCTATGTGGTTTTTTCATGCTATTATTTTTGCTGGCAGCTTCTGACCTTTAGATATGTCGGAGCTAGCCCGACAGAAACTTGCCAAGTCAGTGGAAACGACTAAATTTGAATAAAATTGCTGCAAGCAAAGGCTTCTTGTGCCTGACACAGGAGGGCTTTGGTGGCTGTGATTTGTGGCCAGCAGACACGTGAATTGTGCTCCGGCTGCTGCAGCGGAGTCCAGTGCAAAAGCATTTCTCTCTGCTGCCTACCAGCTCACTGCACAGCCGCAAAAGCAAAAGGGACGTCCTGGGTGGTCGTTCTCCAGAAGGCAGAGGCAATAGCCAACATGCAATAACTCTGCTGTACCTCATCCATCCACAGCAATCAGCCTCTCCCCTCTTCCTGGAGGCTTTCATACCAGGTAGCCTCACCACCAGGCGATGGTATTGACGATGCGTGTGGCGCAGAGCAGTATCGGGACTGGATAAAGCGGGAATTTGTTTCTAGGTCAGAGCTGAAGTAAATCAGTCAGAGCAAGGTACTAGATGAGAATGGATGAGCGTGAAGGCTGGGAGGTTCTTGTAACTCACTGGGCTCTATTGGCACAGTGGTACGGCAAATTTATACCGCTCCCTGAGCCCAGCACTTCTCCACCATGCAAAGAGAGAATTAATTTCCTAGGTTTTGTATGCCCTGCCCCTTTTTCCAGGACCATAACCCACCAGCCAATATAGACAAGCACCTGTAAAAACGCACTTTCCAAACGGTCCCTGCACCTTCCCTCTCCTCCCCACACGGGTTTCAGTGGGGCCACACGGCAGGGGATGGGGATGTGGGCAGGAGGAGAACAGCGTTGCAGGAGCATTGCTGGATCAGTTTAGGGCTTTTGGCTCGGTGCCCTAGGTCGTGTCATGGTCAGCATCTGAGGCAACCTCGATTGATGCTCGAAGTGGCTGCAAGTAGTGGCCATGTCCCTGTTTGTTCCCTGGGTTGAGCTGTGGCCCTGCATCCTCCCACAGAGCTCACAGCTGGAGTCTCCATCTATCACCATGCCTCTTGTAAAGATGCTTGCATGGGTGGCCGGGTGTAGAGACAGATGTCCCTGTCTTGGTCCGACGGCAGATCTACTCGCCCTT
>VZSC01001950.1:0-77309 GCA_013398225.1 Steatornis caripensis
TCCTCTCCAGCAGTCGTGCAGGGAGATGAGGAAAGGGGGTTGCGGTCAGTTCATCATACGTTGTCTCTGCTGCTCCTTCCTCCCCAGGGGGAGGGCTCCTCACGCATGTCACCTGCTCCAGCGTGGGTCGCTCCCACGGCAGGCAGTCCCTCATGAACTTTTCCAACATGCGTCCTTCCCACAGGCTGCAGTTCTTCACGAGCTGCTCCAGCGTGGGTCCCCCGCGGGGTCACAAGCCCTGCCAGTAAACCTTCTCCAGCGTGGGCTCCTTTCTCCATAGGGCCACAGGTCCTGCCAGGAGCTGTGCTCCAGCGTGGGCTTCCTATGGGGTCACAGCCTCCTTTGGGTATCCACCTGTTCTGGCATGTTCCCCCTCCTTATTCACTGACCTTGGTGTCTGCGGAGTTGTTGTTCTCACATATTCTTACTTGTCTCTCTGGCTGCTGTTTTCCCACAGTTTCCCCCCCCCTTCTTAAATATGCTATCCTAGAGGTGCTACCACCATGGATGATGGGCTTGGCCTTGGCCAGCGGTGAGTCTGTCTTGGAGTTGGTTGGCATTGGCTCTGTCAGATGTAGGGGAAGCTTCTCGCAGCTTCTCACAGAAGTCACCCCTTCGGCCCCTCCCCGCTACCAAATCCTTGCCACGCAAACCCAACATACACTGTTTCTAGCCCTCACAACATCCTGACTCAGTGCTCCGCTTGTGTCCAGACCTCTCTCTGGTTTTGCACATCATTACCGCTTGGTAATACAGCTTATTTTCCTCGTTACACCTGGAAAAGCTTCCCTGTCAGGAACAGGACATGAGAGTGGTTTCATTCCCTGCTGCAGCCCCCAGTTTAGCTGTGAGATGAGAGGAGATGAAGTCAGCTTTGCTCAGACTCAGCACAACAGCAAGGCGCTGGGCTGGGAGAGGAGGGAGGGTGGTGGGCAGCCTGCGACCCCCCGTCTGCTGTGGGCTTGCTGTCTAAACTGGCCGTCATTTCGTCACAGCGCGCTCTGCTTTGGCCTGTTAAAGGTGTTGGGCAGAGTGTTTGCCCAGCTTTGTAAAACCTTTTGCTATTACAGGTGGGCTGCGCTTTCCAAACGTTTCTAACTATTCTTACACCATCGTGCTTGACTTCCCTTCTGTCTTCATTTAAATCCCCCTTGAACATTCACTCCTTCCAAGAGGCCTATAAATGCTAACCTATGTCAAGATAATGTCATTATCACTAGCATCAATGGAGTAACTCATCAAGTGCTGAAATAAATCACTTTCCCTGGGGATTACTGCCTAAAAGCCAAATACAATCAGTAAAGCTTGGGTTTGACATGACTGTCTCGGATAGAATTCGTTTACTAATGAGTTGCAGCCCTAAGTCCACATTGGTAATGTCTGTGGTTTTAACGAAACATTACAGAGACCTTCTTCTTAGCATTTGTTGCTTGTTAGATATGCTGTTTGTCAGGTATGTCCTCCAACTTGATTGGAAAATTATTTTTGTTCCTCTTCCCCCAGCTGAACAATAGGTCTCTGAGCATCATGCTGCCAAATACTGTTTTCTAAAATAAATTCCACTCCTTTGGAATAATGTACCTCTTTGGCCTAAATCAACATGCCAGCTATACTATTTCCTGTCCATGGAGGGATGCTGCCTTTTGCGGCATTTTTTATAAAATAGTTTCTCCTGAGAACTGCTGAGAGAAAAATAAAGGTTCTATCCATTCACCTTGCTATCAGGAGAAGAATTGACTCATCGATAAGGATGGTTTCTAAGCAACCAAATGCAATCCACAACCATGATAACAACACTTTGAAAGTAAATCACTTGGTCTGGTACACGCGAAGCCCCACTTTCCAGCTAATGGCAAATTCATATCAGCTCCATTGTCTGGCAGACACACATTAACAGGGCTGAAGTGGTTCTAAAACAACACTTTAAGCAGAAGAACGAAACTCAGAGACATTTGGATCTCCCAAAGACTAATCATTTTAAAGAGGTTTTGTGGAAAATCTCCTAAAAGTTTTAATAGAAAATAACAGTTGTTACTTTTTCTACGCTATAGGATATTCCAGTTAATTGTGTCTCCGTTCCAGGATGACTCCTAAAAGCTACAGAAAAGATACTCGTTGTGTAGGTTTTTCAATATTTTGCCTAACTTTCCCCACAGAAAAGCGGCCTAAGTACCATCAAGCATTGTGTTTATTATAGTGCATCATCTTTATAAAGAAAATTTGCTCTTTGTAATAGAATCGTATACCGCATCATTGTCTGCTCTACTGAAATGTAATCAAAGGTCAAAATAGGTTCAAACCCGATCTTTTTTCAGTAGGTAATATGGAAACTTGTAAAAAATACCTTTCCCAGTCACAGTCGACTGCCTAAATCCATCACTCCTCAGCTCTACTCCCTGCCATACATCTTCCTTTCTCATCTGCTTCTCTTCTCCTTCTTACTGCTGAGAGAGGGTGATGCTGCCTGAGGGCTGGTGCCCAATGAGCCGGCCCTAGAGGAGGTCCCGTCTGTGGCTGATAGCCCTTCTCCTCTACCCATGGGAAGAGTTGCAGCCCCCAATTTCTCTTAGCTGGGAACAAGCCAAGAGGACTCACATCTCCGTCCTCCTGGTATGTTTTAACAAGCAGGGAGGGGCTTAGGAGACCTCATGGGCCATGAAAAGGGAGGTAATGTTTTAAAATGCACTGCAGAAAAGAGCAGCTGGCAGCCAGTTGTTGCTCTTCGTGCTTTTTTGTGAGAAGAGCAAGGGCTGCAGCAACTGGTCCTCAGGTGGCCCCATCATCGATATGTTGCTGGGAGTAGGGTGCTGCCACCATGGAGCACTTGGAAATGGCAGATTAGGGTTTCCGCTGGGGAAGAAGGCATCTTTGGTGATTAGGGACTGATTGGGTGGTCGGGAGCCTGGGAAAGCCTGCTGTCTTGTTTGCTCATGTATGGCACTGAAAGGGTCACAAACCCTGCAGTCCATGTGGGAACAAGGACCAGAACTTCAAAAAAGTGGATGTTTGCTGCGGGAAATGCAGCCACTGCGGCCACCCAGGAGCCTGAGTAGCTTACAAAGGGCTTTTCATGCTGCAGTTTGGGTCCTTTCAAGTGACATACTAAGATCATCCTGTAATTTCTCTTGGCCTAGCTGTAAAATGGGGGTAGAAATATTACATCTGCCCTTGCTTTGTCTGATTTGCCTAGTTAGACAGTGTCTGGCACAGTGATAGTGCTGAACCCCATTGAAATACAAGTAATATAAAATTACTTGCAAGACCATGCAAGAGGAGTTGTAGAAGCTTGGGGATACAGCACATGAGAGTGGAAATATGAGTTTGGGAATCGCGACAGGGAAAGACTATGACTCTGTGAGTATTAGCTGCAGATTTCTCTATGCTAACATACATTTGAAAAATATTAAAAAATAGGGGATGACATCATAGGATCTGTCCACGTGTAAAACGCTCCTGGCAAGCTCAGTGTATTTAGTTTTGGGAACATACGCTCCATTTCTTCAGATGCACGCAAGAACCAGTCTCCCCTCCACCTGCCCTCATGGAAGGATATTTGAGCAGAAGCCTCTCCACAGGGCACTTTTTGGGGAGCAGAAGGTCCCTGAGCCCATGAGGAGCAACCACGTGGCTATGATGTGTATGGGCCACCGAGGCGGTGCTTGGCGGAGTGCCATGCAGGAAACCATGGAGGAAGAGACGGGAAGAGAGCAGCCCCTTTCACAGCAAGTATGATGCTGTCTTTAGCTGCATGACCATTAGCACAAAGTGAAACAGCGCAGACGGATTTGGAGACTTGATGAACAAGCCAGAGGTTGCAAAAGAAGAATTTTGGGTACCTGCGGGTACTCTCACCTGATCTGAAACAGTCCTTGAGGATGACAAGGCAACTAAAACAAAGAAATGCAGGCACGTGGGGTTTTTCTCCCCAGGTCTATGTATTTCTCATGCTGCCTGATTAAAGAGTGTATTTTAGTTTAGAAACCAAGGTGAATCCAGTGAGCGTTGAGGGTGCTTCAGGGCCTGAAAGGAAGGAGTCCAAGGAATGTTTGCACTTGTGTAGAGATTATTTCATGTCTTTTTTTATTTCATGGCATATTTCACATGGATATATGAAGAAGGAAATCTATTTAATCTTGCCTATGAGCAGCAGGGAGCCAAGGACACAGACAAGCCCATCCACATGGAACCCATGAATCCAAGGGCAATGAATTCTTCAGCTAAAACTGAAGAAGGAGCTTGTGAACATGACTTCCCCATTGACGGCCATGCCTCTTCTGTAGCTAAACTTGGGTCATAAAACCCAGCCTGGAGGTGAGTTTTGGTTTTGGGTGATGCCCTGCTTTGTATTAAGAGGAACTCTTGAGATGACAGTAGATTGATGCATCAGTTGGTGTTGGAAGCCCTGGACTCACGGCAGTGGAGGGGCTGTAGGAGAGGCTAGGGTGGGAGGCTCATCACAGACCCACCTCTGCCACCCCAGACCCATCACAGCCATGCAAATCCATGCGAAATAGCGAGTTGGTATTAATGGGACCCACCTGCCTATGCTGTGTCAGCTGTGGAGGTGTTCTCGTGACACAGGACCAAAACACTGAAGAGCAGCTGGGCTGTGGAGAGGGCATAAGGAGTGAAAAGGTCTCTCCCCTCACCCCCATCACAGTTATCTGTGTTACTGATTACCTACGAGGAGGGAATTTAAAAGTGCAGATGTAAGAGATCTCTGGGGTCTCCATAGCTCTTGCAAAAGCAGAGTTAAAAAGCCCAGAACATCCTTCTCAGGGCAGCTTCAGATGTTTCTCTCCTTTTTAAAAAAACCCCTGTCAGCTTCTCAGCTGTACTTGCATATGGGGTACATATGGAGGAGAAAAAAAAAAGCAGTGCCTGGCGCCAAACAGGGCCTGCTGCAGCTTTTAACAGTCCTCTCCGCTTACTATTAAAATGCAGCTTTGCCCAGTGAAAATGCTGGTTTTTTGCTGCAAAAATACTTCCCAAATACATGGCCCTTGGAGCACAGCAGGGAAACGTGCCGTGAAACAGGCGGCTCTGGGGTGGCAGGAGCAGGGGCTGAGAGCAGCGGCCAGGTCAGGCTGTCCCAAAGACGCCCAGCCCTGCCGACCCAGGTGGCGGGGGCTCAGCAGCCTGGAGAGCTGCCGGGTAGACGGGCTGGGGTTGTTACAGGAGAAAGCAGTGGCGATGCATGGTGTGCCCTGCTCAAGCTGCCGGGAGTGACAACTCAGGGGATGGGACTGTGCCGAGCACCCCACCTAACCACCACGTTTCGCCCGCTGCCGTGCCTCCCCAGGTGGGCAGCTCTCCTCCCTCTCACCTGGACAGTAGTGGGGATGTCTCTCCAGCTCTGACAGGCTGCCTTCACCTGGGACCTGGACCTCTCCTCTTCACTCTCCCACAGTCCCGGCCTCATTTCCATGCTCTCCAGCCTGCGTGCATCAAAAAGCAATCGTAGATGCGTGTTTACATCCCACCACCATGCTCCAGGCTGGTGGCCAGCTAGTCCTCCCGCTGTCTTGTATTTTGCATGACACTGCCCAGAGGGGTCAGCCCCGGCTGGGGCTCCTCTCCCCATGGGCCCTGGTGGGGAGCAGGAGGAGAAGTGACAACCAAGACCCAGAGGGCGACATGCCGGCGAGGCCTGGGAAACCCATCCATTTTTGACACCCGTGACGGGGTGCGGCGCTGCCGCTGTCCCCGGGAAGTGGCTGGCAGTTCCTTTGAAGCCGTCTGCCCCCCATCTGCCTGCCAGCTGCCCTCCCCGCGGTGGCTGCTCGCAAAGGCGTCGTGGGCGGGAGGCGGAGTGGGAGCGATGCTGAGGCTCAGCGTTTGCAGGGATGGTGAGCTGCCCGCAGCGGGGACAGGCAATATGCTGCCCGTGCAGCATTGGAGATTGGGTTTTCAGAGCAGTGATTGTGAGCTGTGGCCATGGCCCTTTGGGTCTTTCCCCCCTCTTCCACAGCAGCTGGTAGTCGCTGAGCAGCAGGCCAAAATCTATTTCCGATTAAGGCAAATTGCACGTCAGTGGGATGCCAAATACTTGCACAAATGTACAGAGGACGTTTGGCTTGGAGCTGCATGAGGACAGTGCTGGTTACAGCGTGAACCTGCCTCAGGAAAGTGCTGGTTACTGTATAAACCTAAATCACTGTTTCAGAGGCACCCAAAAGCAGGGAACTAGATACGGGCTCACCAGGGGCAGTGGGGTTTCTTAACCCCTTCTGCTGGTTCTTGCCAAGTCCCCTAGGAAAGAGGGCTCCTTGTTCAAGAGGTGTTTTCTTGTCTGCCCTAACTGTGCCTGTTCTCATGAGCCGTGTGCATCTCACCCACCTGATGGCACCCTCGGTGGTCTGTGATGGCTGCACTCCCTCTTAAAATGCAACAGGAGGCTGCGAAATACTCAATTATCAAAGCTCTGTCTTTTAGTTGCACCTCGTCTGCAATCAATATCCATTTCAAGGCTTCTTCCGTGACCTCGAAGTTTTCTTTACCAAACAGATGCAGAAGAGACGGGAAATGGTGCACTGTCTTTTTTATTATTTTCTTGTCTTTTATGTATTTTCAGCATGTATATTTTTTGCATTCCCTGTTTCAAAAATACAGACCCGTGCTTATGCAGTAGACAGCCTTTACCACTGATATCTGCTTACGTTATCTCTCCATGCCCTAGTAAGACTTGTATTGCTCTCTTCCTGGAGCAACCCGCTGGTGAAGAGTTGAACCTTTTAGTGATTGTAGTCAGCAAAGACAATATTTTGTAAAGTTATTTAAAAAATGGAAAGTGGAATTAGAAGCCAGATTTCATAGGGAAAGCACTAGTTGCAAGCATTAAGAGATGATAGGACTGCTAAAAAATATGGAAAGAAAATAATGAGCTTCAGGAAAACTTGGGGTTTTTTGCCAGCATCACTAAGTTTTCAGAATATTTTGCCCACACTCAAAGTTATTCTTCTAGGAAAAAGGATACTCTTTTTTGAGAACAGTCTCTGGGAAATTGTGAGAAATCATGAGAAATTGTGAGAAATTGTGAGAATTCTGTCAGCCTGGCAATGCTGAAATTTCTGTGGCAACCACAGGCAGAAACGAAGGTGAAAAATACTGGGTTGGAGTGGAAAGGAATGAGCAGCTGCTCCTGGGGTAGAAGAAGATAACATAGGCGTTGAAGTGCCTTCCACTGCCAACCCAAAGGGTGGTCTGCTCCTAATTTTCCTTAGAGTTACAAGGGTGTAGTTTCCAACTACAATGAGATTTCTTTCAGTAAAATACAGTTTAAGGATCGAGATTTTTCTTTTTTTTAAACTGAAAAGCTAACAAGTCCAGTGATTCCTGGACTCATGTGCTTTGGGCAAACGGTGTCGATTTTAATGGTGTTAGCACTGAGTGGACAAATGGGACTAATTTACAGTGCAGTGGATTCCAGATATGTAAAAAATTTGCTGGTGATAAAGATTTATGAATAACATGTTCACCGTGATGAAGTGCCTGGTTGTTGCTACTTACAACTTAATACTAGTTCCCCTTCTTTTTTTTTTTTTTTTTTTGGGTTTTTTCCATCCTGTGGCCTTTTTGGGGGTCAGGAAAAGAAGACAGCAAAAGGATTTACAGGATACGAGAGGGGTCAGGCTCCGCATGTGCTAAAGAAGCAACGAATTGTTTGAGGTCACAGTCATTGTTAAATCACACTTGAAATGTCCAGTACTTTTGTCCCAGCTGATATCATCAAGCAGATGTTTGGTTGTTTATTAAAAGTGGAGATAAAGCTAAGCTGGTGCGGTGAGGACTGTTGCTTGCCAATGCAGCCTGCCCGTGGCATCGTGCCAGAAGGAGATGTTTCAGACCTTGGCCGCCGTGCTTTCCTCCCTGGTGAGCTGCAGTGCATGTGGAGGTGCTTGGGAAGGGGTGACTGAGACCTCGAGGGTGGTGGGAACACCCTGAATCTGCTCCCTCCCGCTGCCTCCAAGGAAAAGAAGAAGGAAGCAATGTGGGGATTCCTGACCATTGCCTCCTAAGGCTGCCAGATGTGACTTCTGCTGCCAGATGTGACTTCTGCTGCCAGACCCTCAGCGGGATTTCCAATTAGTCCCATGAGGGAATTGGGTAGGAAAGGAAGATCCTCTTTGTTTCCTTGATTTATCTATCCATGATACATCCATGCCTCTATGGGTCATGAGGATGTTCCCACTCCCCTGTAGCATCACCGTGCAGGAGCAGGACAGAGCATCTCTTGGCTAGCCCTGGGCAGTGCTGAACTCCTCATGAAGTCCTCTGATTTCAAAGGGAGTTTTGCATGAAAATGTTGTTAAGCACTTGTGCCTCTGAGATTTTTTGTATACTGAAATGACAGTACTCTGGGAAAGGTTTGGCAGGCTTTCAGCTCCTCTAAATGTATTTCCATCAGCAACCAATGCTGGGGAATAGGTATGGCTGGCTATTGATTCAAGCAATGTCGTAGACCTGGTGGGAACAAAACACTTCTCTGGGCCATTCTGCCTCCAGAAAATCTTTTCATGCACTGTTGGATGGGATGCTAAGTCATTTAGGGGAGTTTCTGTGGCTTCTGAAATATTCTGACCTTGAAGGTGGCCTTGTTCCTGTATCAATGACTAATATTCTTCAGGTTTCATATCTGATTGCTCTTTTTTAAAATAATAATACTTGGGATCTAGTGTAAGGTAGCAATTCCAAATGGACAACAATTCTTTAGGCTTATCAAAATACACAGAAAAAACAAGCCCAGGAAATGTCAGAAGAATTGACTGGGCAAGTAAAGTTCTATTACTCTGTGTAATGTTCCTTTTGAAACATGGGTTTGCAGTTTCGTATTGTACCATAAACAGCAGATAGCTTATGTGCCCTTCTGAAAGCTAATTCACACATGTACCTTTGCGTTACATGCCTTGTGTTCAGCCTTTACAAATAACCTGATGTGATCTTAATAATTTTCTGCCTCCTGCATTTCTTGCTTTTCTTCTCACTTATTTTTACACTTAGAGATTCTTGGCATTGCTTATTTGGAATATTACATAAAAGACTTTATCAACTGTAGCAGTTGTTTAAACATCGACCCCAGCAAAATGAATTTAACATCATCACTTATTTCTAATAGGAGGTGATTTCCCTTCTTCAGAGACCAGAAGATCCTTTAGCATCTGGTGAAATAAAGTCCAGGAGGAAAGAAGCTAGCAAAGGAGTCAGAGACAAAGACTAAGCCAGAAAGTGCCGGTGTGTTTTTCCATTTAACTGTAGGCATCTTCTACCACCGCATCTGCTCCAACATTTGATGAGCTGATTTAATGAATCTGTACTTTTAGGCTTGTTTAAATATTTTGAGGCTACATGTCTAAGGTCTAGGGCTGGATTCATCCTGTACCTGGAGCATCAGAGGTATACATTTCCCTAGTCTTTCAAAATTGGGCATCTCCAGAGAGTGGTTCGCATATTAGGTGGGCCTTATCTCCATCTTTTTTAAACTAAGGCCGCTATAGCAAAATGTTGTTCCAAAATCATCTGTCTTTATTGAAAATTCAGGCAATTCAGGAAATCTTACCAAGGAAATGGACCTCCAAGTCACCATCCCAAAAGGAACCAGGTGCAGAAAATATTCCTGCCCTTTACCTAACAAGAAAGATTTGAAGACAGTTTAGAAAAGCATCTTTAAGTCATATTGCAAAGGTGTTTTGTACCATTGAAGATGATGGTGGGTGCTCAGTGAGATTGCAACGTGCCACCTGGTAATGCCTTTCCATCGAGATCAGTAGGAGCTGGCAAGGCAACAGTTTCAAAGAGCCTGCTAGGTAGAAGCCTCTTTTTCCAAGCTGGCCGTCACATGCTCAAGAATTTAAATCTCCCTGAAAATCCTATTCCTCAGGAGTTAAGTTGCTTTTCAAAATGGTATTTAGGAACCTAAGTCATTTTTCAGAATGCCTTTTTGAAAAATGCTATTGTAGATCTTCTTAGATGCTGCTTGTGACCACTGTATGTTGGGGAGGGTTGTGATATTCAAGAAAATTTGATTATCAATTTGTTGAGTGTGTTCTTGGGCAGATCAAGTGCGAAGAGTAATTTTATTTAGCTTGAAGTATCTGGTAAACATAAAGAGAAAAAGGGCTCTGTAGTTGGACAGGCCTTATCTCAGTATCTTTATTTACATTTTCAAAGAACGCTGACGCAATCGAGCTACCAAAAGAACTGCTTTCCATCAGCCTGGGAACAGAAACAAATTAGTCTTTAATAGTGGTGTGCGAAAACTATGGCAAATGTTATGTAAAACTGTGCAAACAGAATGTTTGTGTTCTAGTTCCAGGTCATTTAGTGGGCAAAAAGAGAGACATTTTGTGTGAAATAGCCATGAAACATTTTGCTATTATATAAGGATAGGAACTGCTAGATCAAACTAATGGTGACATGCCGAGAACCAGATGCTTCAAAGCAAAGCGCAAGACATCCCAGTGTGGATAATTATGAAATAGTCTGACCATAGGGGAAATTTCTGCATAAATGACTTTAGTTCTAAAAGGCTACATGTTTATATTGCTTCTGAAAAGGTTTTAGTCTGATTTCCCACAGACACAGGGCTTATGCAACCAGCGCGCTGCCTGGCTGTGCAAATCTCTGCCTCCCTCCCTGCCTCCCTCCCTGCTCTCCTGCCTCCAGCAACCTCTAAACACGCCCAATCTCTGCCACGTGGAGCGGAGGAGGAGAAGAGGTCTCACAAATAGTTAAGTTCCTACAGGTTTCATGAATATAGGCTACTCCCCAGTGAGGAGAGACAGGTAATCGTGCCCGCTTAGGATGAGCTTACACCTCATTAGAATCCAGAGAAACCACATGGGAGAGCATCTGATAAGTGCTCCAACTGTGGGAAAAGCTTCAACCATGGCCCTCCATCAACATGAGATGCAAATCCTAGGTAGCCACTGGCACTAATGGCACTATCCCTTTTTCCTATTGATTATAACTTTGGATATCCTCAGGATCTAATATAAATGCTTAATTCTTTGTGACTGAACATGTTCTTAGCTGTAACAACATCCAGGGGCGATGAGTGCTAGTTGAATAACATGCAGATAGGACGTTTCCTTTTGGTAACTGAAATCTACAGATTTTGTTGCAGCTCTTCCCATAAAGCAGCTGGGCTTAATTAGTGCATGATGCTCTTTATGGCAGGCTAATTTGTAAATTAATTAGAAGTAAGTTGAAGGCAGTCTCGCATCTCTTGGGAAGACTAGAATTAATTGTTTCAAGGTATTGAAACCTTGCCTTTTTGCGACACTGGGCTCTTTGACCCTTCTCTGGAGTCCAAACCATTTTAGAAGACTTGCATTATCCCTCTTCTCAGACCAGGACACAGACACCCTGTGGCACCCATCTTCTTCACACTGAACTGCTGCAGAGTCCTCAGGATGGAGATACTGAGTGTCTTCAATGCTTGGCCACCTTCTCAAGGACCTGGGCCACAGTGGGCTGCCCCATGCCAATCCATTCACCTTGCGTTGCCAAATGCCAAACCTTGCACTACTTCTTCGTAACCTTCACAGCAGCATGAATTAAATGAAGCCTCCTAGGAGAAGATCCCTGGTCTTTGCTATAGTGCTCACATTGGCCTGGATGACGTTTAGATATTGAACAAAATTTAAGACAGAAAATTCTAAGGTGGATCTAGAGGTGGATCCCCCTAAAGTAGAAGGAGATATGTATATGTGTTTCCCACAAAATTCAGCTGCTGGTATAACATTGCTAATGGGGAAATTTATGCATAGATATTTTGGCAACTTCTCAAGGTAGTCTCATTTCAATTGCAAATGCACACCTCGTGCTTTACTTTTCATTTACATTTGTGCAAGGACGATATTGTTCCTAGGAGCAGTACCGGGAAGGCACTTTGAGAAACCCACCTGTGGGTTGCTTGCTACTAAAATAAAATAAAATCAATCTATATTTCATTTGGAAGCCCAAATGATTTATAAGAGGAATGAACCTGTCAGGGACAGTCAGAGCTGGCAAACAATATGTCATGTCTCAGACAGTGAATTACACAGTTCAACTGCTTAACTGCAGACCTCAAATATACAGCAAAACATAGTGCTGGAGTCTGTTTAGGCAAGACGTTAATTGAACAAGTTCAGAAATTCACACTGTATACATTTCTCCCCACAATGAGCCGAGCCATGTGTTCATTCAGTTTTCTTGGAGTTTTCGTGTGGCTTTTACTTACACGGAAGAAGAGGCCTGGTGGCTGGAGAGAAGAGGAGCAGCAAGAACCTACGGGCCCGAAGGGACAGAGACCCTGGTAACTCCGAAGGACTGATGGCTGTTCTTAGTGGTCTCTTTCTGAAATGTGGCTCTGGAGAATTTTGCTTGTTTTTTTGATGAAGATGCTGAGCATTACATATTTTTGAGAGGAGCGTCTGTTTTGATGTAACATCGTGCTTCTCTGAGCAGCCATACCAGCATGTTATTTTCCATATCTGGTGGGTTTTTTTGACCTGAGATGTTTATGGCCATGTGCGCAATATACTTTACGTTCCAGTCTTCTCTTCCATGTCTACCACACATCCTCATTTCCACACTCCCACATAATCTACTAGAAGGGTGATTTTTTGGCATTTGAGAGGAGTGTTAACAAGGATCAGATGCTGCCATCACTTACGAAACAGCTAGGTTTCCTTTACCAGCTGTGTTATGCGCTGGTAAAAAGAATCCATTGGTGTGAACCTTACAGCAAAGGTCTTGTATTCAGCAGGTGAAAAGTCAATACTTGACCTGTAGTGGGATTTGCTCATGGAAAGTTGCTTTTAGCAGTGGGGCATTAGTCACCCTTGGAAGGCTGCTAGCCGCTCAGCACTTCTGGCTCGCACCATGCTGTACCGTGCTGTGCCGTATGTGAGGATTACTTTGGAGGCTGCACAGTGTTAACAGAGACTCCTGCTTTGCCTCAGGTGTTGAGTTTAAGCTCATGGTTCCCAGTTATTTTAGGAAAACATGAGCTCACGTTCCAGACAGCTTTCTCTCCAGCCAGAATACGTGCATTGCGGTCCTTCCCTGCGCTGGTGGGCCGGGAGGGGTAATGCCCCACATCTGTGACGAGCATGCCGTGGGATTTCTGCCAAACTGGCTTGGGGACACGAGGCAGCCGGGAGACAACGCAAGGGTGACCAAGGGCTGAGAAAGGGATCTTTTCTGTGTCAAATGGTGATCAAGCAAAGGGGAGACAGTGGAGCAGTGAGGTATTGGAGTGAGGTCCGAGGAGTGGAATCTATTAGAGCATCAAAAGCAGTGGATTAAGTCATGCTGCGCTAAGGCTAAGGCAACTCCTAAAAAAATTGAAAAAGGGAAAATACAGGTGATTAAGGAAGAAGTCAGTTTGATAGATTGGAAAGCTGGCTTGCCCACAGGAATGTCGCCTCAGAGTAATGACTTTCCTTGGGAAGAAGAAAAGCAGCTGCTGCCTGATCGATGGTCACCCGTCCCCTTCAATCTCCAGTTCCCCCTGATCTCCAGCACCACTGGGCTGACCAGGGAGGGGAGCCTCGCTCAGCACCCAGAGTGGAGTGCTGGATTTGGCCTGTCAAAGGAGGGGAAGGAAAGCCCCGGTGACGATGGCCCCACGCTGGCTTTGTGGGCACAGGGATGCGCTTCAGCAGGAAGTAGTGGAGACTCAGCTAATGCCTTCTCCTGGACCAGTCAGCGCTTGCCTTCTGCTGCTCAGACAGGGGTTTGTAGACAATAAAGGCTGCTGATACACACTGTCACTGCTTTATAAGGAAATGTCTTGAAATAACACGAACTTACAGTTTTTAATGATGTCTTTATCATATCAGTGTCTAAGAGCGTGTGGACCTTGAATTGGATAAATAGAGCTGGGAATACTTCTTCTGATGGAGAGTACACTTAAAGGCAGCTCTGGGCAACGAGGAAGATTTTAAAATTCAATTTCTTTACTAGAGATGACCAAAATGATCAAATATGAAAGTGTTAGGAAAGACACAGCACTTCATTTAGACGTCTTGTGTTGAAACATGGTCTCTTTAATTCAAAATACCTAGAAAAATAAAACATGAAAAGTAAACCAGAAAAAGACCCAGGCTGAACAGAGAATCTTGTTTGATACAAAGCTGTTGGGAGAGGAAAAGTGGTTGTTTCAGCTGCTACATTATTCCTTCAGTTTTACTGCTAAGGCTTTCCTGAGTCACACCAATGGCACAATGGGGTCTTAAATCTTGCTAGGGGATGCTCCTGGCCCAGGGAAACCCTTGGGCAGCCTCAAGCCAAGGAGGTTGCTTAAGAGAGCTTGCAGTTGTGTTTAGAGCAGGCATGGCTCTCTATAAAGGGCTGAAAACATGTGGGAAGGCACAATGCAGCTCAGAAACTCTCTCCTCTGTTTCCATTTTGTGGCTTCTGCAGTAATCTTTCAAGGGAACCTTATAAACCTCTAAGTAGTGGGTTTTTTAAAACATTGCTGCTATGGTAATAGTTTAGTGCTGCATCCTTTGTTATGTGTTAATGGTGCCCTCCTCTTAAGCCTACTAATAAAAGAAACTTAAACCTCAATGTGAAAGTCCTTGTAAAGTTACAAATCAAACACATTTGTGCTGTTTTTCCCTGATACGCAAGACACTGCAGCGACTCTGCATTGGGGGCTAGCATCAGACCTTAACCAGGGAGCTTACACATCAACTGCGATGCCTGCCACTATGCGTTCGAGGTTGCCTCCTCTGTGTACGAGGCAGAGCTGTAAAGGAGTATTTTGCACAAGAGGGGAAGGAAAGGGAAGGGGAAACTTCACACAAATTAAGAAAAACAGAGAATGTTACATCTGGAATCTGGATAGAGTGATTCATAATCTGCATCACGCTTTGATCAACTCTTTAATACAACTTTTGAATCAACCCATGGAATATATTCATATAGAATTTATTTCCCTGCAAGTAAATTCTCCAGGCTTGCTCACAGGTCTATGGAAAACTCTACTTTCAGTTGCAGTGTTTAATTCTGTATATTGCCATAAATAAAATAGGAGAAGAGGTATGCGTCTGATTTTCCCAAACTGGTCAGGATATCACCATATGTACTATGCAGACAGCCCAGCACTCAAAGCACTAGACTACCGATATATTTGTAAGGAGATGATGAGTACATGTAGATAGTGATAGAGTCTGGGCATTTTTTGAGAAAGTTATGGTTCAGATGACATATTGAGAAACCTCCCAGCTTTATTTCCTATGGTTTCTCTGAGCAATTACTTCTTGGGGAAATAAATGAAAGAAAAATGTAACATGAACGAGTGGGAAGTGTAGACTGATTTCTGGAGAAAAGCACAGTGGAAAAGAAAGGAAGGCTGAATTTAGACAGACCTAAAAAATATAAAAATCAAGCCAGATATTCCTTTCCTATTGCCAGGATTCTGTGCTTTTATAAACAGAAAGAGTGAGGGTCTCTGTAACCTCACTGAGTCATGAAGATTGATGATTCAGCTCACCTAATCTTGTCTGTACGTGCTTTTCTGCAAAAGCAAGGACTGTCCACTGTAAACACTGTGGGGGTCAACTTCTGCTTAACCGTTGAATACTCAGAAAAGATGAAGTCTCGTGGTAACTTTTAAAGACAGACAGTATCTTGCTGTGGAGATCCTCCGAGCTTCTGACGGCTGACACATTTCCATATGGTGTCCACTTGGTAGTAGATAAAATGAGGGTGGTCTCAGCTTTCTTATTAATGTGTTAGAGATCTGTTTTGACTGCAGATCATCTTCCAAACCTGCAGGAAAGCTTAAAGTAGGGGTGTTCCTGCTGGTGTTCTGGGTTAATGGGGCTTCAGTCTAGTATTAAGCACCTTTTTTGTGCATCATGCAGATGTGGCAGCCTTGGGGACCTGCAATTTCATGTGTTTGGGTATGATGAGGCGTACGTCCCCAAGAACCAGACAAGCACAGGCGATTGGCCACTTCAAACTGTCTTGAGGGCCAAATCCAACCCACCAGTCCTCATTTAGAGTCATGTTGGTGAAGCTAGTGTGTGTCCATGTACCAGTTGCCTCACTGAGATGGAAAGGATGTTCCCATCTGGACCATGAAATGAGCTGCTGGAGGCAGAATCCCCTTCCCACATACGTTGTGCTTTTCTTAAGGTGGCAGAAGGAAGTCAAAAGCTTTCCAAGATGGGACAGAAAGTTTAAAAAATGAGATTATTTTCATAGTTGGAGAAAAGCACAAAAAGTAAGAGAGACACCTCCAAAGGATCTTCATTTTTGTTGCCAATGGTCCCAGGATGAAGGCAGGATCCTTATACATACTCATCTAGTTTCTACCACAGGATACAGCAGGGTTGACAGGTTTCCACTAGGAGAGTTAGATTCTGTTAAAGTGGCATTTTCTCATGGAAAATATTTTCTGTTGGAACATTTTTGGCTAACTTTTGATATGAATGTGAAAGGCTCTGACAGCAATGCTACGGTTACTTCATCTATTAAAAACACAGAGGTTCTGGAGGACTGGGAGGGGGCTAAAGGCACAGCCCCTACCTCTCCATGGTGATGCTGAACATGGGGTGCCCTGTCTGCAGCTCTGCCATTCCCAAAATCCTGCAGTGGTGAAAGCCTTGGGGGCTTGCAAGCGGCACAGCACCGGGCTGAGTGGCGACCTCTGAATCTGCACACCCAGGGCTTGCTCCCCATGAGCAAGCCAGCCGTATTATGACTTTCAGCCCTATTTTAATCCGATTGATGGAGTGGCTGGAGATGCTGATGGGATTAGAGCTCAGCAGGATGATGAAGCACTCAGGATTTGCCCTCCCATCGATCCCTGCAGCACACCAAAGGGGAATGTCTGCTCCCGATTTACAAGCCGTAAGAGCCCTGTGTTGAGGTGGAGCATTTCTTCCAAGACATGGGTCCAACCCAAACACATCTGACAATCTGCAGCCAGAGCTTGGTCTGACTTTTTTTTGACTATGCCCAATGCCTTGTGTGTGGTCTCATGCATTGGAACATCACCACGGGGGACCCAGAGGCACCATGGGGCTGGTGGGCGTTTGGCCCTGCTTCCAATGAGGCAACCTGCTGGGTGGCAGCACTGCAGGCACCTTGTTTCTCTCAACCGATCAGATGACAACCAAAGTAATTGTCCTTGTGGCTGGCCAGCTCAGAGGGGTTACAGACTGGGGTCCGTAGCAGGTGTAAATCACCCAGTGCTCACGGGAAGCAGCGGACCAAAGTGGCTTTGCATCAACTATGAATTTCATTCATTGCACTTAAATAGACTCCGTTATTCCTTTTCCTCATGTGAAAAAAGGAAGAATAAAGTAAACCATTCCTACACCTCCTGACTGCTTTGTTTACAGGAACTATGTCTCTAAATGCTCCAGCCTGAGGTACCGGAGCCATTAGTAGAATAAATCGCAAGTACAACGCAGCAGTCATCTGAATGGCTGTCACAAGGACGAAGAGTGCTCTCTCTTGAGTGAGCCTTGGATTTTAAGACCTGAAAGGGCAGCTTGACACTCTGTGACTTGCTTGGTAATGTTCCTAATCCACCTCTTAGTAAATACACATTCCCAAGAGGGGCGAACGGGCGGCAGGGGAGGACAGTGAGTGCAGCAGGGAGGATCTCGCAGCCTTGGGCTGTGCTCGCAGGAAGCAGATGAAGGTGCTCATAGCCTAAGTGGATTAAGCCTGGGGAACATCAGTTCAAAAACAGGAGCTGCAGCCTGACATAAAGATCTCGGGAAGTGAGAGGATTTGCCGGCAACTGCAGCCAGGTCCCTGGAGGAAGTGAGGGAGGGTCCGGTCTCACCAGTGTTTCCTACCCTGGCTGCAGACACAGCCCAGGGATGCCCAGGGATCCTCCTCCTGCTCTTCTGAGTACGGCTCTGCCTAGCTCCAAGCCCTGCGGCTTTCACGCATCCTTACATACTGCAAGATGCAGCTGGTGGAGCAAAACCAAAGCAGGTTACTCCAGGGGTGGCTACGAGGGCAGGGTGCTCCCCGCCTGCACCTTACCCTGCCCTTGTTTAAGCCCACTAAGCATTTGGACTTGGCTGGGTATGACCTGGTCTGTGTGTCTGGAGAGGGACCTCCGACACCAAACTCTCCACTAGAACAATGGCAGAACCTGGAGTTAAAAATAAGATTGAGATACATTAACTCAGGGGGAAAAAAAAAAGGTTAGTAATATGACCATTAAAATAATGGAGAGTTAAAAACAGGATTTAAAAACAAGAGTAAAATAATAGGAACTAGCATCCCCTCCTTGTGCCTCCCTTTTTATTCCTTCTTTTCTTGATGCAGAGGCTGGCATTCTTCAGGGCAGCAGCTGGCTTTACCTTGCGTCTTGTGCGTTGAAAGAGCATCTCCAGGGCTTTGCTGATTACAGCAATAGGCAAGCCAACAGCAGTTCTTGCTTCTCTATAATATCTGACATTTCCTAACTGTTCCATTTGTTTTCTTCACATACATTGATGTTAAGGCTGTCTTTAAAAATTAATTGCCCTTTTAATCTGAAGCGTGCATTGATTGCATGTTTGCTAACTGAGAAAGAGCTGAATGGGCTTTTGACCAAATATTAAAAATTGGTTACTCTTTGATCCAGTTTTAATGGTGTTAATAATTTTAAGTTTGAAGCTAGTAAGTAAGGAAGATGCACAAATTAAGGCATGATGTGAGGGGAAGTGATTCTTTCCAACTCTTAATTTTATTATGATAATAAGCATATCTTGCTTTATATTTTTATTCCTCATGCAGGTACACAAAAAAAGGCCCTGATGGGTTTTTCATGCATAGTACCTGTGCTATAAAATAGCAGCTATGATTTCACATCTGTCTTTCAGCCCCCAGGAAAAGTTAGTTTTTTCCTTTTTGTCCAAATACTGCAGGAGTTAACAGCTTAGGGGATGGAAACAAGTCTGAAGGTCTCCAGGAAGATAATACTTGAGAAGACAGGTTTATGCTAAATAAAAAAGAAGATTTCATCATCCTTTTTGGAAACAAACTGACCAGAGTCTTGTGATTCATTTCTAAATTTGGCCTTTGCATTTTCCATGTACAGGAAGTGATGAAAATGGTGGCAGCGATCTCTGGTGAATTTGGACACGCACATCAGGGGTCGAATGCCTTTGTTATAGGTCCGAAGTAAGTTGACCATTGTAAACATGACTCACGACAAGTTTAATTAAGACAACAAACATGGGAAATGTAGCAGAAGGTCATGCGTCTTCCTTCAAAGTTTTGGCAACAGAAGACTTTTCTGAGACATTTGAATGTGCTGCGCCGACACAAATATAAATGTAGTTTTTATATTGATTTTCTTTTTCCCCAAATGACTTTTACCATTTTTTGGATGGTGCTAAAACAGTCTGAGTAGAAAAAAACTGACCTAATGCATGAGCACATTAACTTATGGCAAGCCAAAGTGCAACTGATGAAAATAAAAGATGTTGTGAACATACGATAAAACTCCTACAGTCAATTTGGTCTTGCCCCAACAATGACAAATTTACTCCTGGATGAATCAGGCTGAATGTATCAGACACTCAAATTACCCACCTGTCAATGCAGAACCTGCCTGTTTCTCACTTTCCAATGCACATTCGGTATTCGAATGAGCACACTCGCTGATGGAGCAATGTGGTCCAGACTCATTACCTCTCTGCAGCCATTGTGTGGAGCCTCAGATTTTGATTCAGACAAGTTTCTTCCTAAACCAGGTTATATGGTGAACAAAACAGTCCATGTGAGTCGATACCTATAGGCACAGTGTTCTTGAGAAGATGGTGGTGATACCACCTCTGCAGGACAGACAACAGATTCAGGTGACGGGCACTGACTTAATGTTTTTGTTCACAGGGGGCACTTCTGGGAAGTTTCCACACGTCTGGAAATCTCAGTGGCGCAAAGCCGCAGCATCGTGTTTAATGCCTTACAAAGAACAGCATGGTATGCTTGGGACGAACTCCATCTACTTTAATATTGGCCACCTGAAAACTAAGCACCCCGTTAAGTTAGTCAGCAGGGATGTTCCTATAGTCAGCTGAGAAAAAGAGGTAGGTGGGAATATCCGAAAGGAATTGATCCCATCCTGAGCTGCATGTCTGCAGTAAATGAGACAACTCCATAGGTGCCTATTTCTCAACAGGGAAGCCAGACAAGGGAGCCCTGGTGATAGCTGAGACTGCCGACCTAACTTTCAGATGGCTAAAATTAAATGAAATTAATCCCAGCCTGAGAGACAGGAGTACTTGTGCCAAAACACTCCTTCACGTGCAGGTTTTGTAAAAGCACACTTCTTCAAGACTTTGGACAAGTTTATACAAAATATTTGAAAAGTCTATTATCAAATAAAATCCCCTTGATGGTTTTGAAGCCCAAGAAGACCAGATCCATACTGGTGTGGGCAAAATCCCTTAACATGTGAAATCGATTAGCTGGGAAGGAGCTTTTCAAAATACAAGATTTTTAGGTTAATGCAGCCTCTTGATTTTCCCTAGAACTTGTACTCTTAAATCCTTCAGAAGCGTTTGAAAAGTCCCTATTCAAATTAAAAAGAAGTATTACTTTTAGGAAAGTGGAAAAGTGAAATCTGGATTCTCAAGAGAGTTTAAGTCACAGGCCTGGCAGAGTATATCGCAGGATTCAAAAGTATTTCAAAATGCATCTAGATGAAAATTTCCAAAGTCGCAAGTAATGTCAATATGTCTTTGAAAACGTACTCCTTAATTTCTACCGTTTCTCATTGCCTTTAATTCAAAGCAGCAAAAACACCAAGTAGGTATAATGTCAGGTTGTCTGCTGGCCTCTGTGATTAAAACATCCCGTTCGCATAAAGCGAATGTGTGTGTTTGACTGAAGATTTTGCATGGCTTACTGTCTATCGTTCTGGTTATGTGTACGGCTGGATTTATCAGAGGATTCTCCAAGAAATCACCATGCTATTTTATTTTATTTAAGCATCTTATTAATAATTACAAAACTAGATCATTCTGATTTTCTCATGAAGAGATTTTGTCACACAACTCCAGCATTCATATTAAGCGTGTTTACAGACCAGAAACGTGTGCACGTGGCCAGTGTGAATTTCTGGAGAAACTAATGATGGGCAATTTTACCACCAGATTTTTCAAAAGCCTCTGTGCTCTGTTTTACAGGAAGAGTCTGGAAAGCCTAGTGATTTACAGGGACAAAACCCATTGCAAACATGGAAAATGAAGCTTCACTCCATTGTGCAAAACTCCCGATAAAGACTCAAAAAAACCCCAGCGATGGGGAAAGGCCCCTCCCTGCAGGAGCAGCACAAGCAGCCGTGCCGCAAGAGGAAACGCTCCCTGCCATTGCAAAAATGACAGTACATTGCAGTAGTATCCTCCAGTCACCTCTGTCGCAAGCTGTCGTGTTTGGGAACGCTGCGGCGGGATTAAAAAACACTCTCGAACAGATTAAGCAAGGGACAGCCGCAGCCCTGTGCGGGTCCCTTGGCTGAACTGGCGACAGCAGGGGATCGCGTGACCTCCGTGCACCATGGCTGCGTGGCGGCGGCAGCTGTCTCCAGCCAGGCTTTGCTTCCCGGGTGTGTGGTGCTCAGCGTGAGCATTTTGGCACGAAAGAAGGATTGCGGACCTGGGTCTGTTTTGTCGAAGGCCCTCTTCTCTCACTGGCTTGGGTTGTGCTCCAGTGAATTCAGCATCCTGCAGGGTCCTGCCCTGGCAGCCTGGCTGACGCAAGTGAACTGATGGGCACTGACTCAGTCTAAATGGCTATCATCTTCAAGGTTCTATGAATTCCTCTCAAAGCTTTTTTAAAACCCAAGAGTTAAAAGGCCGACAAGCACTGTAGTGAAGGGGCAAGTATCATGTTTTACTACCAGATTTGAGAAAAATCCTATTCATAGCCCTTCTGGGACCATACTGGCTTCTGAAATATATTTTCTCTTGAGATCTGAATCAAGGATGCAAGTCAGAATGACATGACTTTTTGTAAAATCTGCATTTGCAAGGGGCAGAGGGGAGAAATCCGTATAACCACAAAAAGATAGTTCAAATTCCAAGGCAAGAATGCACAAGTAGACTTTGTTTTCACTTCTTAATTTTTATTTTTCAGTGTGACTGTGGGTTGGATTGTTTGGGATTTTTTCAAGGGGAGAGGACTTTTAAGGATAAGAAGGAATTCTGGATGATCAGAATAAGCAGATCTCACGTCAGAATAGTGGCACTGGTAACTCTGGTCGGGTTGGCTTGCTCTCCTGTGCATTTTTTCCAACACGGAATGGTAATAACTAATGAGGAAAGGACTTTGAGGCTCCTACCGAGTCAGATTAGGCAAAACTCCCCTTTCAGATAAGGAAATTTTACCTGAGTAAGAGCTCAACATAGACCGTAAAACCTGGTCATGAAATCCTCAGCTAAGCTGATAAGAAACCAAAATCCTTCAGACAGACAAGTAAAATAGGATTTACAACCTCCATAGTTATTCACATCCTGCTAATGAGCTCTGGCATCTGTGGCAGAATTGTTAAAGGTGTATTGATCTGCTGCAAAATTTGGCGTGTAATAGTAATTCACAGACACAGAGGGAATATTGAATCCTCCTCTCTTGTTATTTCCCAGTGGGCTGATCAATTGGGGAATGCTGGAAATGCAGATGGCAATTCCATTTCTCCTCTTCATCCATCAAGCGGTTATTTGATGGTCCATCCGATCAGTGAGACCGGTTTTATTTCTTTTTTCCCTTTTCACAAATAATGTTATTGAAAGCTGATGTTTGACACAGTCATATGTTATAAAGCAAAGGTTTAATGAAGGGAAGTAGTTATAAACAGGGTCTTGCTCCTGAGCAAAATGGAAGTAATTTCTTTTCAGGTAGTTTTAAAAATAGCCAGTGCTGTTAAATGTATTTGTATTTCAATGCACATTTTCCCTGCTCTTTCAAACCTCGCTACCTCCTCTACTGAGAGTGTTACAACCTGCATCTGCAGGCAGGACTGTGAAGCAGTTTTCCAAGAGGAACAGCCACGAGCACACCCGTACCACCTCATCCAATGGGAATCAGGCATGGTCTTACCAGCTGATGGCACCTTCAACCACAGCAGGGAGCAAGCCACAGGGTACCAGTTCAGATCTAGCATTTCTACCTGACCCATTAGGGTCAGACATTCCCAGGAGACTCCCTTGGGCTGATCTTAGACACGTCTCAGAAGAAAACCAAGTTATGTTCTCCTCAGGCAAAACTGCTGTTGCCTTTTCCTGAGGGCTGCTCATGCCATTACAATCTGGAGCAAGGAACTGAGGTCAGCAAGTTTGTGTCGCACTCCTGATCTCTTCGCCTCCTTTGGAAAACCTACCCAAATTTGGCCAAGCGATAGATGTCTATAAAAAAATCCATCCCTACATGATCCATGGAGACTTCTGACTCCAGATCAGGGTTTGAGCAGTAAAAATGAAGCATGAGACCATGTGCTGGAGAAGAAAACAAGATATTGAATAGCTGTTCATCAATCAAGTGCTGGGAACAGAGCGAGACAGGGGTACAGCAGTAAAAAATAGCATGCAGTTTTTATAATTAAAGGCTGTTTCAGGATGCGTATGTACAGAGGGAGGTGGGGGAGTGAAGTAATATTACACAAGCAACCTTAATTTACACATGCCTTACTTCTGGAGTGCTCAGCTAGCTTGGTAATTCTGCTGCCGCTCTATGAGCGCAAGGGGTTTTTTTTTCTATTGTACAGAGCGGTTTGCTGCCTTTCATTTCCCTGTACTTCTCCGGCTTTATAAGATGTGGAATATTTGTGACTGCCTTGTGCTGTGATGATGTGATCGCAGAGCTCTTTTCAGCTCCATGGAAGAAATGAAAGGTTGCGCTCACTGTGAGCAGTTGCTAAGAAAGAAAGAAAGAAACTCTATTTTAAGCTGTTCCACAGAAGCACATACTGGCTTGATTGGTTATTGATTCCAGTTTCATTATGGAGAAAACACATTTTCAGCCACAGACATGCGCAGCCACATGTTGAGCTGCAAGTGTGGAAACTGCACCAACTGTAAGGCTCTGCTGCGGGCTGTGCTGAGCCCGAGCATCCAAAAAGCTGAGGACCTACGTTTCCCACTCTAGCGAATGGCACCGGTCTCTTGAGGAAGGTTTTCTTGGCTCCTTCGGCTGTATTGAGCTTTGGATTCAATTCAGTTAGGAGTCGATTGTGACTTGGATCTTGCAGGCTGTCCCTAGACTGGTAAATTAAACAAAGCCTCAGACTGCTTTGGAGATTGGAGCGTGACTGTGTATTCTGCAAAACTGTTGGACCGGTCCAGGGAGTGGTGGAGCCTGCATGAATTATCGCCCTCCCCGACAGCGCCTAGACATGGGAGCGTGAGAGTTTAAGAGGGTGCTTGCTACAGGCTCTTCTGTGCAGGATGGCTTCGGTGTCAGACAATGCGCGTGGGCATGTTCGGTGTACTAGGAAGCCATAGGTGTACACAAATGTATGTGTGTATATACATAAACATAGGCAGCCGTACTTGCCAGAGGTATACAGCTAGGTAATGCCTTGCAAATCTGTTTGAATTTCAGTACTACATATGGAGGAGCAAACTCATTCATTTTGCCTCAGAGCACATGGAAAGAAGAGATGTTGGGGCGTCACGGTTTTGGTTCTGCTTTTACCCCAGCTAAGCCAAAATGGAGGTTTTGTGGCAATTCACCATTAGCCAAAGGCGGGAATAATATGGTCAGGGAAAAGGAAAGCCTGCGGACACCGGGCTTTTGGGATACCCTTTCTTCAGAGCTGTGCCAGTTCAGTCGTTAGCTGAGAATAAATAACAACAAAGTCCCTCCCTGAATCAATGTTTGTAGGAACAGAGCCCAGGGTCAGGCACATTTAAAAAGGACATTTTTTCCCCTGAAGAAAGCCAGAGTCTGTGAAAATGAACAAAGGGAAGACTTGGAAACTGTTGGCTATTTCCTGAAGGCTTTTCCCATTCCTTCTCATGCAAGTCAACGCGTGCTTTGCCTGGATGAGGGTGGGTATTTCTTTTTTCAGAAGTGCTGGAGGTATCTTATTTTCCTTTTGTGGGAAGGTTCCAGACCCTGCAAACTTTTGCCATTTCTCGGCCTGAAAGAACTGAAATGTGGTCACTTGTGTGGTCTGCAAAAGTCGTCTGCTTGGACCTGTTTACAGAGGAGGCTTGAGGCAGACATCCCACGACAATGAGAGAAGAGGAAAGAGTTCTCTCAGTGCCTATTTGCACTGGGCTGCTATTGAGACAGTTGTTTCTAAAGTACCTCCTCACTTGTCTTGCTAATTGTATGTTACGTATAACGAGAGCAGGTCCTCAACATCTGTGCGTGTTCATGCTTTATTTCATCCACCTGTCTGTCCAGAGCACCTGGGTACCTCAAAAAATCCGGTTGGTGTTGAACCGTGTTGAAATCTCCTTTCTGCCTGATTCCAAGTAGGAACTGCAGACCTCAGTCTGTGCTGACCTGAGGATCTAGACAATTGTCCATCCAAATTCTAATCATCCATTTGTTATCAGCAGGATTTTGGCCAAAGTCTGTGATGAGAGCTTTCTGGCCTGCAGATCTAGGTTTTCCTTCTGTTGCTGGCAGCGGAAAGGGCAGATTATTGCTAGAAATTTGCCCTATGTAGAACTGGGATAGGGCCAAAGTGCACATCTGGATCCATATTCCCTCAGTTTAAACCAGCCCCGTTCCTCATTCCGGTTTCCCTAAATATTTGATCAATCCATCAATCATCCTCTTTGGTCCAATGAATATTTAATTGTGTATATAAAGTCAAACAGTTCCAGAAAGAGAGATTTGGAGCCATTCTCCCCCACCACAGCACATGGCTGTGTAATGACTGACGGAGACTTCAGAGCTGTGTCAAGATTCTGCTCTGACTCAGACAGCACAAAGTTGAGCCTGGGCTTCCCCCACACCCGTGTTGTAAGGTCCCAAGCAAAGGGAGATCTTTCCTTGGTCTTGCCTTGGGGTTTCAGTCCCACTAGCTGCAGTTTGACTGGTTCTGATGGCTGTGTCTATGTTTCTGAGTCAGGACCTGAACCTGGGCTCCCAGGTGATGGGCTGCTTTGGAGCCCTATTGCTTAAGGCTATTCCCCTGGGTAGTAGATTTGGTTTGGAGAAAGCTAGTTGGAGGGACTGAAACAGATGTGGAAACTCAGCAGTATTGCTGGGGTCCAGAACCTCTGCTCCTTCCTAGCCCTTCCTAGGAACGTGTCTAGGGTGTCCAACTCCCCCCAGGCCTTGCATGGGGGGAGCTTTGTTTCTTGTCTGAGGACTAAAAATTCAGTAGGCAGCAGTGGGATGAGGAGGAGCAGAGCATTGAAATACAGGCACGGTCTTGAGGGCCTGTTTCCTGGTGCCTGGCCTTGGTACCATCTTAGCAATACTAGATTCAAACACATCTATGTTCTAGTGTCCTCTCGTCCTTGAAGAAGCAAGGGGATAGATTTTATATGAGAAATACAATGCCATTCAGCAATGAGCTGGAATGACTTGCTTGCACCATGCTGGTCACCATAAATAAAGGAATTTGACCCTTTGTTTTTGTTTTGAATATACCATAACTCTGGTTTCTGGAAGTGCTTGTTTTCTGATACATTTCAAACAAAGGTCTCAAAATGGGGAGAACGGGATCAAACTCGGTGTCTTTTGTTTCTCACCACTTCTCTAGCAGAAAATATGTTTCCATATATTTCCAAAGCAAGCCAAGACCACATCAAAATCATATCATCCCATGTCCATTTGTGCTTAATGAGGCATCTTCATGTAGATCAGTTAGCACAAGCACTTATTCATTCATCCTTTCACTAGCCAGTCAACCACAAAAATATAACTGACATTTAAATGACGCAGGAGGAGAGACGGGCAGGTTAGACAGGATGGAGATAGGGCCAGTAATTCTGCAGTGTAATAAGAAGGCTCTCAAACAAACGCCATATGAATTAATTGAGGCTGAACTGGAAGATACGTTTTTTGCTAAGGTTAATAACAGCCGACGGCTTGACCTATTCTTGCAGTTTACCCTTCCAGCATCAGATGCAGGCTCTGCTTGTCCCTTCTGTCTTTAAATGCCCAGTGCTGGATTTAGCCCCTGCACAGGGTTGGGAATTCCCACCACTTCTAGGTGGCCCCCTAGCCCCGATCCCCACTGCTGGGTGTACCGAGGTGCATGTCAGGGACCTCTCATCCTGGCTCCCCAGCGTCCCTCACCACCGCTGTGGGGAGCACAGGGCAAATGCTGGCAGTGGTGCTAATGGGGCGTGAGTGTGTATCGAGGTTTGTCATGTGGATATTATAGCTTGTGAGAGTGTTTACCAGCTGCTTCCATGACCTGGATTTAGACTCTGTCTACAGGGGTCCATTAGGAGACTTTTCATACCGTATTTATTCTTGGGGAAAAGACATTGAAACAACATGACCCCAAACTGACGAACAAACCTGAAAACTGCAGAGCAAATTATCACAGAGAAAAGGCAATCTCTGCTCAGTGCCTGCCTGGTAACGATGCTTTCTTCCTCTTCTGTTTATTTTAACCTAACGTTTCTGTGCAGGTAGCATAAGGCCACAGGCAAAAGCATCTCACAAGTACCCATTGACTCCAGATGTGTCAGGTTACTGTGGATTTCACAGTTGTTATCACTGACTGTTACCACCTTGCAGCTTAATGAGACACCAGTATGGGCAGCTTGAAGTCTCAGGTGATGTGTGTGTTTGCAATACATTTTTAAGGCCACATTTTGAGCTGTGGGCAAGAGCTGAAGGCACACATCAGCCCTGCCAGGTGGAGCCTGACAAGTTATCCTTATGGCCACTGTCTCCGTAGGAGCCACCAGACTGTCCGACTGGAGAGCAGAGGGAAGGGCAGGCTGAGGGCAGCATCTTATATGGACGCCATTCCTCTTTAACGCCAGGGTTGGTCCTCTTCATCTAGGACAGCACACACACCAGGGCAACGACACAAAGAGATGTCAGACCTCCAAAGTAGAGGCAGAAATAAAGCGTTAGTCCTGAAATGGACCTGAGCATAGTCGTAGGTGGCTGGCTATCTAGAGAAGATGATGATGTTGGAAATCTCATCTGTTTGGGTTGTAGTTTCCAAAACACAGTAACATCTACAGTTAATAGTTTCAGCAGTGGTGTTGGGAAGATGTGGAAGGCTTGGGTACTATGAGTGGGATTCATCATACCACTCATCGGATGGCAAAGTCTGAGGCTCCCTTACCATCCATGGAGAAAAGGGTTCATTTGGCTGAGTTTATCTTATGATGTGATGTCTTTCCCTCTGGAGGTACCTCGTTCCCTTTCTCAATTAGAAAAATATCCTGGAAACAACTTACTCTGACTTGGATGTGTTTCTTATAAATGTCTACATGAGACCAGATGGTTCTTACTACCCATGTGGCAAGGAGACCTACAAATAGGAGTAATGGATGGTGATCCTTGGCCTGTGATGGTCAATCCTTCCGTGGAGCTGGTCTTGGGTTTCCAAATTGCAGCAGAAGTGCAACGGGCAACAACTGCAGTGGCTTCTCTTTAGTACTTTGCACCAGGTTATATTGAACAAAAACTACTGAACTTAAAGGATATGCTGGGTGCCTTCTACAGATATTTTTTACTCTTGAAGATCAGTAGGCACAGTTTAATCCCTCTCCTATAATTACTTGCTTCCTCCTGTTGTATACAAAATTGAGTTGGCCCCCTCCTTTTTGAGCACCTTCTCTCCCTAGTTTGCACAATGTTAGAATACAAGGGCAGCAGTACAGGTCTTCGTGCTTTTGCTGTCCTGCCTCTTTTCCTAATACTTTCAGCACTATTTCAGCCTCATGCTTGCCCCTGCATGCTCGCTCTGATCCGGGACCTCTACCAGCTGCTACAGCTATCTCCTGATGCAAGCCAGGATGCCTAGGTGCAGCAGCAATAGGATGACATTTATAATACTGGACATCTGGTTTTGCCCTTTCGTGGGAGATGAAAGCACTAAGCAACTTCTCTGTGAGCTCTCAGACTCTTGCGGGAGCATGCTGCTAACGGGTTGACTCCCAAAGGCGAAGATCTTTCCCAGGTCCCATTGATTTCCGTGAGATGTGTGGATACTCGACACTTCAGATTAACAAGCCCTCCTCCTGCCAAAGCAGGTATTTGCCTGCACCCGCTGTGCCCACATGGGAAGAGCTGTTTCCAGAAATCACCCTCTTAAAGCCTCAACCCTGTGCTGGGGGCTCCTGCAACTGGATCAGACTTTGCATTTATTTATGGGCTAAGAGAGTATTTGTATTTTAGTCAGACCCACTATGAATCTGAAGAAAAACAAAGCTGAACACCTCCTCCCAATGTTACCAATTGGTCCTATTGTACAGTGGTTTTGTCAGCAAGTTATTTAAGACCTTAATCCCTTTCAGCTATTAGGGGGAAGCCCAAGACAGGGAGAGACTGGAAACAGGAGTGATTTTCACTGGGATTTTCATCTTTTCATTTCTCTAATGCTGTAACCTGATAAAGAGGCAATGGCATTTCGCAATGTGCTATTCCATTCACTGTTGCCTGCTTAAAATGAGGAAGGTGGAGGAGTGGGAAGAAAAGACTCCTTTAAATCCACAGAGGAACATTGGTCCCTGTAAGAGCTGTTTGAAGAAGAAGTAAAGCCACTTTAGCTTGTTGATCTACTTCTGCACTGTAATTTATGCTGCCATTCACAGTGTCAGAAAGCTATTGTAAACTGTTGTATAAACCCACCCTGTAGACTTGAGGGGCTCTAGTGCATGGCTCTGCCAGCGCTAGCATACTGGTGATAGGATAATAGCAGGTTTCACTCCTAAATTGTTTTTTGGGGGGAGGTTAATGTACAAGACAAAGAATTTTAATGAATCCCAACAGACCACCCACTTAGCTATTAGCAATAGGCAAGCTACAGTGTATGTATCCTGGTAGTGGTGGGTTTTGAGAAGAGATGTGAAATAGAAGCTAGGAGCTTTCACAAGTGATTTGTGGAATACACTCCATGAAATGGCACATCAGTAAGAGATCTCAGAAGAAAGCTCAGGCTGGGAAATTGCTTTGGAGTAGCAGCTGGGGGAAAGATTTCTTTGGGCATTGCCACTCGTATGAGAAGGGAAGCTAGAAGAAAGATCACGCAGGAGGATAACGTGTGCTGCGAGCAACAGGGGAATAGGCAGGACAATGGCAAAAAGGAAAGATGCTGAGGACAGGATCCGTCTAAGCTAACATTAAACATTTAGTCATCTAGGCTGTCTTTGTGGTCAGCAGAGCGCGGCACTTTGAAGGTATGATTCATCTGACCTATTTTGGGCGCTAACCTGCCTAGAATGAGGTGAATTACCCTTTATACTCGCCTGTTTCTTCCTATTGATTCTGAGGGGAGCTTCAGACACGCAGCAGATACAGACGTCTGTATTTTAGACACTTCAAGGGAGGTGAGATAAATCTTCCTTTGTGCGCGTGAGAGAGAGCACGCGTGGCCACGCAACACCCTCCGAATCTGGGACAGCATCCAGTCACCATCCGCCCTTGTGTCCAGGAGACCTTGTGACCAGAAAGCCAGAGGACGGAAACCAACAAAGCAAGAGAGGGGAAAGAGGACAGGGAGCTTCGGTTCAGCCATGTTGTGTTTCAGCTCTCACCGAGAGCTGCCGTAAGTAATATGGGAGCTGTAGACTGAGGAGAATAACACAAGAAAATAGAAACGGAAAAATGAGTTTTAAAAGTTTCGCTAGGAAGCAAGCTTCTTCATGAACAACCGAAATTATTATAACTCTCAACTAAAAAATGATAGTGACTTTTTGTCATTACTGTTTTTTCTGAAATTGCCTTCCAAAATCTTTATGGGCAATCTTAAACTTGCTGAAATGTATATTTTCCACTCAAAATCAGGTTTTGCATGGGCAAAAAGAGAAAGCTTTTGTGATGACTGAAGCACAAACTTCTGTGAATGGTTCTTTGCTACATTGCCAGAAATGTCATGAATCCACTCAGAACTCCAAGGAAGGGAAGTGGTTTGAAATTCCTAACACCGCTCTTTCAGCCAGAATAGCCATTTTGGGTGTATTTCACATGAAGAATGGCTTTGGGGCTTGATACGTCTTCATTCTGGTCCCTGTATTGTGCCAAGGAAATTCTCAGTGTTTAACAAATAATAATAGAAATAAGCTGTGTAAGCATATGTGAATCTTCACTTTATAGTTTTACGTGTAGAAAAATGATCTCATAGGCACATAGGAAATAAAGCAGATGGTAAAATGTGTGTTGGACTCAAACTCAGTCTGGAGACTGAGACTCCTAGACAATAAAAGCACAAATGCTGGACAGTCCCCTCCAGCCACGCACACGAAGTACGCCTTCTGAACTGAGGGAGGGGAGCACAGATCAAAACAGATTAAGAGGCCACCTCTAATCTGTTGTTTTCTCCTATTACTGTAAATTGCTGTACCGCGATCTGTCATTCCCCGCGTGGATGTTCAAAGGTGTTTGCACTAGGACACCTCTCAGCTGGGTTTCTGGGAGATGGGTCCCCAGCTGCATTATCCCAATTTTGAACATGTGCCTTTCCACCCATTTCAGAGGTGTTTTCTCTGCAGTGAAACCGGCTCAAGAAGATGGTTCTGGATAAGGTCTTGCTGCTTAACCCTGCTGCTTTTCTCCTCCGGGGATCCTCGGTGGTGGAGATGGATGAATGCTAGTCCATATTCCTGTCTCAAAGCACGCGTTTCTCCTAGTGACTAGGGCCGGGCTGCATCCCTGCACAACAGCAAGGTAAGCTGGGAAAATCAGGAATAACCATGAACTGCCTGAGTTCAAACCTGCTGCTGGAAAAGAAAAACTGAGAAATGGAGTCATGTCAGACTGCAAAGGAGTTTGCTTTGCAGAGTAGTGAAACAGAGACTGGCAGAGCATTATAAAAGCAAAGCATACAAACAAAACCTCTTCACAACATATCCCCCACCAGGAAGTTTGTAGGTAAACAAAAACTGCACATCCCAGGTCTGTTAAAAGACTAAGCTGAGCTGAAAGATTCCTTCGGTGATATCAGTGTAAATATTATGAGTGCAGATCTGGCCAGTTAGTAGCTCCTGATTGATGTGCTATATTAGATTCAAGCCTGCCTCAGGAAAAAATTATCTTCTGCTGTCATGTCAGTTTTTATTCTCCTTTCTCTTTGCTACAGGATGCTGATGGGCTATTCTGGAGTGTTAAATACAAATCATCACAGTGCTCTGTTAGATGTGCTTCTCTACATTGGGCAGATCACGTGCTTCAGAGAGCAAGTGGACTCGTGTCTATCCACTGACAGCTTCCATTCATATCAATGGCAGTGGCTTTCGCGCAGCTATCTAGGGTTTTGTGGCAGAATTTAGTAAGGAAAATGCCAGAAAAAATTAACTTCTCTTTAAAAATATTTTCCTGTTTTTTTTTTTTTTTTTACTGTAGGTAATAGATTTTCTTCTGTAGTAATGATAGTGTAAAGTAATTACAGTACAGGGAAGACCATTTGGAAATGGAAGAATAAGCAATGCAAATTTTGCATTGAGATGCTGAGATCTCAACGCCGAGATGCACTGAAGTAATAAGATCTAGGATTTGGGTTGTTTCGGGTTTTTTGTTTTTATTTTTGTTTGTGGGTTTTTTAAGATCGGTTTATCTAATTAGTAGGCTAATACGTTAGTTTAAAGCACAGGGCCCTGGAAGAAAGGGTCTAGATCCTGTCTCTTCCATTCACCCCATTGCATATCGTAGGGAAATGCCTTTGCACCTCTGTTTTCTCAAAGGTAAACCAGAGACGACCATGTCTACTTATGTCGTAGAGTTGTTCAGACCACATCGTTTATAACCCGCACCCTGAGTCCATGGAAGAGCAGGTCTCACCTCCTCTATTTAAATTATACTGGTATTAGAAATTGCAACCCGCTTTGAAGTAAGCTTCAAAAAACAGAGGTTTTACTGGTGGAGATCAGTGGGAGGTAGGGACAGAGGGAGGAGGTGGGAGCTGCTGACTTGAGAGGAAACTGTCTTTGTAATCTCGGTAACTTGCCTTACCGACAACTGTAGGGGGATTTTCCTCATAGAAAACCTGTGAGCTATATGAGGAGGGTAATCCACTTGACCCTTGCCCTCACCTAAGCCTTCAAGCTGTCATGACATTTCATTTCTCACCAGCTGCAAGATCACTTATACGGATTCATTTTGATTGCGATGCAAAGCCAACGTTGCTCAGCGCAGGAGAAAGACCAGAATGGGGATGTCAGAGCAGAGCACGTGAGCGAGGACATAGCGATCATATTTGGAGAGGGTGAGAGCTGGTGGCAGCGAGGAAGATAAATAGGGTGTGTTTGTACAAGTGACCTTATTCATATCAGCATGCCAAGGAGGGACCGATTGTACCGCAGAGAAGGAAGTGAATCCACACGCGTATGGGAGTGGGTCCAGCGCTACGTGGCTGGCACAAGCCCAGGCGCTGCTTTGCAGGGTGACAGGGCTTGGGGTTTTCAGGGCAGCTGCCATCCTCAGTGCCAGATTTTTGGAGGTCTCTGCATTGCACGCTGCGCTGAAATGGGCAGGGTGGTTATCAAACGCTGGTGGGAAGGGCGTTCTGCTCTGGCTCCCACTGCCTCTCTGGCAGGCACAGGCACTGGGGAAGGAGGACCCACAGCCCCCATCACGTTGAATAGACCCCTGCAAGCGACTCATTCAAAATCATAATTTGTTAGTTTAACATTTCGCTGCTGAATGGCTCATGGACCAATCTTGACATTATTTATTTTTTGAATACTGTATTTGTTATTCTCTGAATATTTCGGGTGGATAATTATCCAGTGTGTACTGTGTATTGCAGAATCCAGGAATATTTGCTTTGGCTTTTCTTCCTGGTTAGTTAGGGTGTGCGGTTGCTGGCCTAGATCTCATGGCATTGTTTCTGACTACGTAAATGAAATTTTTAAACAAGGGAATAATGAATACAGACCAGAGAAAAAGGCACATCCTGTGGCAATTTCACAGAGGCAATTCTTCTTGCTAAAATTCATGAGGGGCTCGGCGATTGTGATTATTTACACATGTACTTACTGGCTGTCCACATATCATTGGTACAGGATAACAGGCACCTAATAACCAGCGCCGACCGAGTTCGGCGGGTGCCTTGAACTATCCCTCTTTTTCCCCGTGTTTCCTTTCCCTCTCCTCCTTTCTGTTTGACTCTGGAGGCATTTCTAAGGAGGAGGAAGAAAAACCTTCATCTGAAACCGCATGAAACCAAAGGCTGGGTGTAACCAGCTTCAGATCCAGACAAGAGTCAGGGTGTAACTTCGTGTGTTACTGCTTTCGTTGTTCAGCATATCACATGGACGGGTGGCATTTCGAAAAGCACAGACTTTCTCTGTCACACATGCGGTAATGTGTGCACACACGTGCACGCCCGTCGGTGTATGCTGCCGTTACACTGCTGCCTGTTCAGCTGCGGTGCCAGCAGCAGCCCAGCTGTGGTGAAGAAAGCTCAGCCTGAACGTTTCCTCAGCTCCCCAGATGGGTGTTGCCCTCTGTGCTGAGACCCACTTTGCCACAGCTAAATTGGCACCTGAGCTGCCTGTTTTAAAGAGTTTATCCACATTATATAGCAGCCAGAGAAATTACTATACTACTCACAAAAGGTAAAGGTTTTGCTTTTTCCAACTCTTTGAATAGGATCTTGTGGCTATGTCAACACAGGCGTGACTTCGAGAGATCAAAACTTCAGCATTAAGTGTCACAAATCTATGTCCAAACCCCAGATGTGGTCGTGATACTCAGAGAGCAGCCGTTACTAAGGAGTTAACAATCCGTCACTTCTCATCTCACAAACAAATTGCTGGCAAATCTTCCTGATGGTCTTTTAAAAGTCAAAGAGGTCAAACGTATGAAAAAAATATTTTGAATGCCCCTAGAAGATAATCCTGGTGAAACACTGAAAAACACAAATTCCACTGACATGGGATTTTATTATTTGCAGACGCTTTTGTTCACTAACTGTGCTACACTTGGGATGTGACGGGGACTTGCTGCGAGGGGTGAGCATGGATGGAGATGAGGAGGTGGAGACAGATGCTATTTGCAAATCGCCAAACTTACTGCTTGGGAGAGAGAGTGGAAAAGCTTTGCGTGATGGAGAGGTTTCCGTGGGGGTTGAAGGCGGGGTGCATTTTTGCCTGCCATGCACATGCTGAGGGAGCTCTGATAGCAGAGTATTTTCTGCTGTGATCCCATATAATCCTCGGTGGCGATACAAGCCAGCGGCGGTGGTGCCTCCACGAGCTGCCTCGCCAGCTGCGATGCTTCCTTTCCATCGCCGCATCCCGTTCCTGAGATCAGGGAGGACTGACGCTGGTGTGAGCCCCTGCATATCACAGGCTGCCAGTTGCTCAGAAACCCCTGCTCTGAACAGGTGGCTTCATGGTGGGTTGAAAATACACCCCTGTCCCCAATGTAACCTCTAATCTTGATTAAAATGCTTCCAGGGCTGGGCAGCCCGGGCTATATCCTTTGGTCAATTCTGGCAGTGGCTCTTGCATTCCCTAATCCCTGTTAATATCACTGCTTGTCAAAGAAGATTTGTGCCTTTCCTGGAAGACGGCCGCCTGTTTTGTACCAACCGGGAAAGAAAGAGCTGCCTCATCAGCTGGTGCCGGGAACAGCAAGCGGCACACAAGAAAGGCATCCTGTTTTCTGGGGAGAAGGCAGAGGAGGTGGGCGAGTGTCTGGCTCTGACTATTAACTCTGGCTGCTAGCACGGCTCCTGCCCTTTCAGAATGCGACGTAATTCTCTGTTTTAACCGTGCGCGATCCCTGAACCTCTTGTGGCAGTGTTTGTAGCAGAGGTATGAACTTTTGTACCCCAGCCAAACTGCAGGACAGCTTATGTTCTGTTGACCTATATTCCCCTAGAGTAATTTTCAATTAGCACAGCAGTTACTCCTCCTGTTTACGCCATTAATTTTCTCCCTGCTGCAATGTTGAGCTGCACTCCAGAGTCCATGCTCTCTGGGGGGATTTTGCTAGCTCCACTGAGCAGACAGAGAAACACTTCCCTAAAACAACCCCTCCTCTTATTCTCATGTTACCTTGGAAAGCCTGTCCGGGGAAGCGTGAGACCTGCTCTGGGTGGTGGAAGGATGAGTCTGGTCCCCAGCTCTTGGCTGGTTCCCCTGGGGGCAGGAAACCAAAGCCCAGCCTGGGGGAGGTTCACGTGGGGCCACCTGCGCAGCTGGCACCGGCTGCTCTCCGTGACCTGCCGGGACTGGAGAAATTAAAAGTCTCTTCTGGCTGGAAGACGAGAGGAGTTGGCAGAGGCAGCAGGAAGAAGACCTACAAAGGGAAGGAAGGGAGGGTGCGTGAGCGAGGGAAGCAGCTTTTGTGAAAGGTTGGTGATCACCTCCTCCAGCAACTGGGATGAAAGAGGGAGACGATGTTTTAGAAAGGAATAGAGGATGTGCCTTCCTTCATGAGCAGGCTCGGGCAAGGAGAGGAAGGTGCCTTCATGGGGTGGGAATGAGGACTCATCCTGGCCTCCACTAGCCACACGCTGAGTGGTTTGGGATCACTGACCCCCAGCTCAGCACAGGGCTTGGGGTGCCCACCATGGCCCTGGCACACCAACTGAGCCGTGGTTGTGCCGAACCTCTGTGAGAGACAGCCCCGGGGGTCCTGGTGGGCTACGTGGGCAGCAATGCTGCGTTAGGCAGAGGGCCAGCAGCGGGACAAGGGAGGTGATGTTCCCCTTCTGCTCAGCACTGGTGTGGCACATCTGGAGTGCTGGGTCCAGTGCTGGGCTCCCCAGTAAAAGACAGGCATGGACATGCTGGAGTGAGTCCAGCAAAGGGCCATGAAAACGACAAGGGACAGGAGCATCTTTGATATGAGGAGAGGCTGAGAGAGCTGGGACTGTTCCTCCTGCAGAAGAGAAGGCTCAGGGGATCTTGTTAATGTATATAAATCCTGATGGAGCTAACATCCAAACTTTCCCTCCTGCCAGCCTGGTCTTCCCCTGATTTATATGCCCTTGCACCTGATGGTTGTTTTTTTGGCCTGTGCACAGTTTTACGTGGGTTTTTTTTTATTATTATGTAAAATTTGGCATACAGTTGCAGATGCAAAGCAGTCATGTATGGGCCTGTCAGTGCAGCGTGAAGGTGTGCAGAATCCCAGCCTTCCTCTTATACCTCCCACGGTTCTTTTATTCCTCTTCCTATGTGAAGTGCAAGATGTCGATGTCAGTTAATCCTTCAGCAAGTAGGGACATTGCATTTTTAAGTAATAGAAATATATTGAGGCTAATAACCCTTGCTAATACCAGAGAATTGATCTATGTTACCATTTATGCTCAGCTTAGAAATGGTTGCACACAACTGCACAGCTGCTGTTTGAGCAACGTTTTCCACATTATCTTCTTACTATGGCCCTATAAACTTCCCTGGCACCTGAATGAACCTCTCTGTGTAGTCGCTGTCATTACAATAAGATGAAACGTATCTTAAACGTATCTTCTGCTGTGAAATTCCTCTGGGCTTAAAAATCAAAAAGATGTTTCTGATTGCAGTTGAAATAGTGCGATTGAAAACACCAACCATTTCTTACCTGGGTTTTTCTTCATCTCTTGTTTTCCTGCTTTTTACTGCTAGGCTCAAAGGAATGAACATCACCCAGGGTTCTGCGTCCTCCTTTTCCCATATTTTTCTTCCATTTTGAAAATGTGGGGAGAAATTCTCCTTTACCTCCTCCTTAGGCATTAGTCCTTTCTCCTTTTTGTGAGGAACTTACAGAGACAACCTGGGGAGGAAACAAACTTTAGCTTTGAAAGGAGAATTTGAACAGCAAAATTAAAATTTTGATTACGTAAAATGAAAATCTCTCTCTAGTTCACAGTTTCTCACTTATTCAAAATTAAAACTTTTCCAACAAACATTTGGAAACCTCTCGTTTTGTAGACAGGGAAAATTTTCAGCTGAATGTTCTTAACAGTTCTACTTGTGTTTATTTTCTTGCTTCGTTTCTGGTAAATTAGTATTGTCATTCAGAGGTAGTTATGAATGTTTCTGTCCTTTTCCATCTCTCCAAGAATCAGCACACTCCTGCGGGAAAGTCGGAGAACCTCTGTTCATGAAATAATAACATTTTGGCTCATACATATTCACGTAGAACTTCATTAGAGGATCGGTGCACAAAGCAGATCAGGGCTGAAGCATACGTTGAGTTTCGGGAAGGCTGGGAGTGAAGATAATCCGTCTGCAAAGATCCCGGGTCAAAGCACCGTTTCCAGAGCTGAGGCTGAGGTCTGGAGGAGGCAGGGGATTGACCCTGGCTATGGGTGAAGCAATCCCTCTCCTGAGCCCTTCCGCTGGGTCATGAAGACACTGGGAGCAGCAGTGGGGATGCAGCGTCGGCTGGCTCGGATACTTGTGTGTCACCTGCTGGGGATGGCTCAGTGCTCCCTCCTTCCTGTCCCCAAACCTTGCTTGCTTTCCCACAAACATCAGGGCTGTTTTTTCAGGTCTTGCTCCCTGCCTACCTCCTTCTCCTGCCTGACACTATGTCCTTTAAGCAACACAGCTCACAGCTGTCTTGTGCTATGTCCCCGTGTACTCCTCAGGATCCTGTGTGCTGTAGAAATGCTGAGAGCAAATCATGCCCTCTGACTTCTCATCCTTCGCAGCTTCACCTGTGGGTTAAAACCCCACCTGGCTCACTTGTCCCTAGCTTGGATTTCGGAAGCAGGTTAAGCATGGCTTGTGCAAAAATTTCCCCCAGGAGGAATTTATCCCACCAAGAACTGCCTGTGGAGCTAACACAAGGACCTCTACATGACAACCGTCACCTCTGCTAACCCACGGCTGTAACCCCCTGTCTTCCCTCTGCAAGACCTGCAAAGAGCCAGCCTGACTGACACCGCATGAGGAAGCAAACAGGGTTTAACACCAACTCACGCAGCCTACCTGTTGGATTTAGCTATTAACGCCCTGAACAAAACACCTGCGAGACCCAGTGCACCACCTTCACTCAAACAGCTCCATGGCCAAGGATCCTGTGATCTGTGCCAACACCAGCACCTTGCATGGGACGATCACGCTGTGCTGACGAGTCAGAGCAAAGACGAGTGGCTGCATCCCTGCCAGGATGATGGTTCACACACCCACTTGATAAGGTGCCACTTGCTGGTACCTTCCCTGGAAAGCAATGATTAACTGCTGGGTGAAGGAGGGGTCGTCATGACTTCTCCCATTTTGTATTTCCCTTTTAAGCAGAAAACTGCGTAGAGGCTGATGTCACCCCTTCTGCAACAGTGCTGTAAATTTGTGCAGGTGTTTTCGGCTTTGCTGCTGCGTCGCAGGCTCACGGTGCTGTTATCTGTCATGGAGCCAGACTGGACTGCGCTGGAGCTAATGGGCAACTCTCAGACAAGCCAAACTTTCTCAGGCCTTCGCTGCCATGCTCTGAGCGCAGCACATCGCTTCTGGGCTTTCATCCCTGCCACGCAACTGGGAGAAGGGGGTTGTTCATTTCTAAAGCAGTTTGGTTGCTGGGTCTGACATTCACACGAGAAAAAATCAGTTAGGAGAGGCTTTTCCTCAAGACTGGCATCCTGACCAGAGCACTGGCACAAGACCAGGATCGCTTTCAGGGAGCAAGGGGACATTTGCATGCATTCAGGTGTTCGCAGGTATCTGAGCTCCTGTTGTGGCTGACGGGGACTTGGGGCTTCATTCAGCTGCACAAATATAAGCATGATCCTATGATCCCTGTCAGTCCAGATGTGTCCCTGCCAATGGCAGGGGTGTTGGAACTATATGATCTTTAAAGTCCCTTCCAACACAAACCATTCTACGATACTATGATTTAGTAGATTTAGGTTAGAGATTTAGAGGCCACCTGAGATGCTCCTGAGTTTCTGAGAGGGCTGGTAGAGATGACCGGATCCAAGGGGCACCTGTGCCTATGGCCGAACCGAGCCCAGGTCTGTGCTATTTCACAGTGGTGGACCTTTGCCACGATCGTTGTAAGGGCTCTCTGGGTGCTCCGCTCTTCCAGGTCTGGGAAATGGGAGGCAAATCCACCAGATGATAACTTGGCACACTTCGAGAGGCAGGCTCTTTGACACAGACACTCATTCGTCACCACCCTGCCCTGTCACCCAAGGGCACCCTGAACCCGGCGCAGGTGTGTCTGCGGCTGTGGGTGCAGTGCTCGTTAGCTCCGGCAGACTTTACTCACTCGGGCACGGCGTCAGTACGCTAATGATATAGTACGGCTTTTGTGGACGTGGCTCGTGCCTGGCCAGCTCGGGACAGCAGCGAAAGGAATGGGTGTCTGTTGGTGGGTCCGTGTGCTGACTGGCTCCCTGTGCAGACCCCCGGGAGGAACTGTGGCCCCGGGTCTCCCGCGGGGAGGGGAAGCTGCTGAATGAGCCCACAATGAAATGCAGGAGGGATGTGCCTGGCTTGGGCATGTTGACCTGAAAAGGTACGGACATCTATCGCTGCTCAAGCAGATGTCTCTCTCTGCTGCTAAGCCTGAGCCCAGACGACAATTCTCAGCCTGGTAAACTCATTTGTCACCTCGTTATTAGGGGCTCCTGCTTGGAATGTGAAACACCCATCTCTGCCTCAGTCACGGCAGGAATTTGGTGCCACATCCTGGCAGAAGGTCCCAGCCCCTGTGTTATCAGGTTGCCTGTGATGTGGGGCTCTTTTCCTCTCTCCTGCCATTAACTGCTTCATTTGCGCCGGCATGGGGAGAGACTGGGACTCTACAGCCTGATGCCAAGTGCTGGTACGAGGGAAGCAGAGGATCACACCAGGGCTCTGGCTGGTTGCATACCGAGGTGACTGAGCTGGCTCATGTGTGTCCCCTGGAGGGTCAGGGTTGCTGCTGGCCCAGAGGAAGCACCGCTCAGCTGGTCTCTGTCACCATATAGAGCATCCTGCGTCACCAGGCAGGCTTTGAAATAACCGCATCAGCATCACTCTGCATTCCTGCCCAGACCCCAACCTCGCCAGCAAACCTCAAGCAGGTCAGATGCAAAGAGAGCTGTGGCCTGCAACAGTATGAGGGAGAAGGATGCTCTGGGTACTCCTGGAGATGCACGTGCCAAGTGCTCGCAGGGCAGCTGCATGCATTGTCTCTTGCCCAGCGCAGGCAGGCTCATGCCTTCACCCTGTAGACAGCTCAGCAAGGTGGTCTTCACTTGAGTTTACATCCCAGATTTGCAGCACCTTCTGCTGCAATCTCCATTAGCTAGCTGAGGGAGTCTGGCCAGGATTACAAAATGGGAGTAAAGGACCGCAAATGGCACTTGGTCTGTTCCCCTCGGCAAGGTGGGATTGTGCATGCCAGTGCATTTAAAAAGTCCTCCTTCTTGGGAATCACTTCTGTTACTATCCCTTTCCTGGCTGGTGCCCATGCAACAGCTGAGAGGCAGCTAATATAATGAGCAAGACTTAATGAGGGACAGTGCTGTTGGCCAGCACCGTTAGCGGGGCCGCTGAGCCCTGTTTGGATCAGGGCAGAACCCACTCTGTTATCAACCAGCCACCTTGAAAACTGGATGAGATTTTTATCCTTTGGTTTTGGGTTAAAAAGAAAAAGCTGTGATTCAGCTTTGTACGGAGAGCTCTTCGTTAAACTCCCAGAAAAGCTAACCTAGCTGGGATCTCCCCCACGCCAGCAAAGCCCTGAAGGTGCCATGGGCAGTACTGGGACACAGGGGCTATGACGGGAGATTTTCTAAATTATTGCTGTTGTTTATTCATGTACTTTGAATATTTTTATGCTCGATAGCCTCTTGAGGTATCTGGCATCAAATGTAAATGTATTAATAAAACTGTACAAAATATATACATCGTCCTCCTTCCTTCTTCATGAAAACGTGACCTTTTCTTGCTCACAGGTTTTGAATTTTGCCTTCTTGGTTGCACTATATGAAAAAAATGACACCCTGCACAGTGGAAACTAGAAACCTCATGGCCTGAAGTGTTCTTTAGTGTGATGCATGGATTTGAAAAATCATTTGAGATGGAGCCATGGCATTTGATGACTGGACTTGTGCCTTAGTATTGGTACGCAAGCATGCCAGTTGATGGGGACATAGTTTAAATCACACTCCAGGTGAAGGAAACCATCTGAAATAGTGTGTCAGAGGTAGCTGATACAAACCAAACCTTTCTTCTCTTTAGCTTTTCTCACTAAGTCCTCACTAGGACCTTCTACATGTTATTTTCCTGTGGTGAAGGACTCCGCTTCCCAGGTGGAGGACTTTCATTTATAAAGGAATGAGGTCGGAGAAAAGTGACTGCAGCCTGCTATCTCAGCATACCTGTAATGTAGCTGGTATTTCTCAAATCTCTGACAATAGTTTTTGTAACAGGCAATAAACTTGTATTTTTTGTTAATCCTTTTGTTAACTCTTGCAATGAAAAACAAATCATCAACCCCATTTACACTGATTGTCTGCATCAGAATTTGGTAAACTATATTCTACAGAAGCAGAATATAAAATGTTGAAATTTTTCTTCAAGGTGGTTTTAAATCCACTGTTTCAAACCACATCATTGCTTAAAACTAATTTATGGGAGCTGAAGGCACCTTCAAGCAAACATGCCTCTTGCTCTGCTGCTTAAATCCGTAATGTTGCTTCATGAGATATAGTCTTCAGTATCCATGCTGACCCGAGGTGTTCCTGACCCGTAATACCTGTCCCTGTCCCTGTGCATGGTACTGTGGTGCCCCAGGTCCCTGGCACACTTTGCACGACGCTGTGAACTGAACTGAGGAACTCATTTGGCTTAAAGAAACATCTGCCAAAACCCTC
Organism: Steatornis caripensis; assembly: GCA_013398225.1. Lineage (NCBI taxonomy): Eukaryota > Metazoa > Chordata > Aves > Caprimulgiformes > Steatornithidae > Steatornis > Steatornis caripensis. The sequence continues at coordinate 42,848 of VZSC01001950.1, forward strand.
CCCCTTCCTCTTTTTTTTTTTTNTATTAATAAAACTGTACAAAATATATACATCGTCCTCCTTCCTTCTTCATGAAAACGTGACCTTTTCTTGCTCACAGGTTTTGAATTTTGCCTTCTTGGTTGCACTATATGAAAAAAATGACACCCTGCACAGTGGAAACTAGAAACCTCATGGCCTGAAGTGTTCTTTAGTGTGATGCATGGATTTGAAAAATCATTTGAGATGGAGCCATGGCATTTGATGACTGGACTTGTGCCTTAGTATTGGTACGCAAGCATGCCAGTTGATGGGGACATAGTTTAAATCACACTCCAGGTGAAGGAAACCATCTGAAATAGTGTGTCAGAGGTAGCTGATACAAACCAAACCTTTCTTCTCTTTAGCTTTTCTCACTAAGTCCTCACTAGGACCTTCTACATGTTATTTTCCTGTGGTGAAGGACTCCGCTTCCCAGGTGGAGGACTTTCATTTATAAAGGAATGAGGTCGGAGAAAAGTGACTGCAGCCTGCTATCTCAGCATACCTGTAATGTAGCTGGTATTTCTCAAATCTCTGACAATAATTTTTGTAACAGGCAATAAACTTGTATTTTTTGTTAATCCTTTTGTTAACTCTTGCAATGAAAAACAAATCAACCCCATTTACACTGATTGTCTGCATCAGAATTTGGTAAACTATATTCTACAGAAGCAGAATATAAAATGTTGAAATTTTTCTTCAAGGTGGTTTTAAATCCACTGTTTCAAACCACATCATTGCTTAAAACTAATTTATGGGAGCTGAAGGCACCTTCAAGCAAACATGCCTCTTGCTCTGCTGCTTAAATCCGTAATGTTGCTTCATGAGATATAGTCTTCAGTATCCATGCTGACCCGAGGTGTTCCTGACCCGTAATACCTGTCCCTGTCCCTGTGCATGGTACTGTGGTGCCCCAGGTCCCTGGCACACTTTGCACGACGCTGTGAACTGAACTGAGGAACTCATTTGGCTTAAAGAAACATCTGCCAAAACCCTCCCCCTTCCTCTTTTTTTTTTTTAATCCGGATCAATTCCCCAGTCTAGTCCTGGTGCTAATAAAGCTGACAGGGCAGAAAAAAACTGGAGGAGGAGGGGTGAAAAGGTGAGAGAGAAAGAAAAGTCTTAATCTCGTCCTGTTGCTGTGGGCTTTGTCTCTAGGGTCCGCACAGCCTGAGCCATGTAGCATCAGGCACCACACTGGGAAAGGCCACCCCAAACCTGCCAGCCTCGTTGAGTCTCTGCTTCAGCAGAAGTGAGCACAAGGGGATCTCCATTAGGCCGTGGCTCCTGGAGGGACGTCAGATAGTAGCAGGGAGGATGCGGTGGGTGCCAGGGAAAGAATAAAGGAGCTGTTGAAAGAAGAGCTGGTTTACATGAGAAAAAAGTAGGAACAGCCTAAACAGCTGCCTTTTTAGCACATGCATCTGTGTGCTGAAGAAAGCGCGCGCCGTTCCGGGAAGGGTGGTCAATGCAGACTCTGTTGTACTGCCAGGCACAGTGTTACAGGTGTGTCAATTGATGGGATTAAGACTTGCTTTTTTTTGATTCAACAAACTGTAATTTTATGTATATGCATATGTATTACTATATAGCAAGGCAGATGTGGCCACAACCACCATTTTCACATGCTCTCTGCCAAGAAATCCACCTTGAGCTGCACATGAAACCTCACCTCTAGGAATCCTCTCTGTACAGACAGGCAATTTGCAATCCATGACCCCAAACCATCAGCAGACACCATTGTTACTCCCCTAGATGTTCGTCTGCTTCCCAAGGGTAATAAACTTCACTCGCTCTCTCTCCCTTTCCATCCCCACCCCTGTTTTAAATAGTAATAGGTCATCCCAGAATCATGTTTACTTCCTTGTCATTTTTGGACTTAAATATAGAACAGCTCAAATTGTTTCAGACTTAAAATTTTCTCATTAACCAGTGGGACACAGCGGAAGAGCCTTGCAAAGTACAACGCACAGCTAAACGGAACTATCATCCTTGAATTTAAGCACGTGAATGCAGAGACCCAGCACTGCCACTCACGAGACTTTTTTTCCTTCCTCTGTATGTGCAGGGTTTAGGTACTTTCAGTAAATAAGTTTTCTTGTACAAGCTCAGTTGTTTCCCTATACGCAGGTATAACTGCATTGCGCTGAGAAGGTAGTTATTGGGATAAACTCCTAGAAAGGGAGTGGGGAGGGAGAGGACTGCGTTTGTCCTTAGCAAGGGGGGCACCATGAAAGTCAGACAGAGAAATAGAAGGCTCCTAATTAATAGGAGGAATTTATCCTACTTAGAGAAACTAGCAAAAATATAGCTCAGAGTTTTATCTCAGCCTTGGTGAGTTGGACTCTCTTCTGCATTTTATCTGCGTCTGGTTTAGTCATTCATGGCTCTTTGGTGATTTCTAAACTCTTCAAAAATTATCATTTTAAATAACTTTGGCTGCTCTGATTGTCCTGGAAATCATTCCCCTATGTAGGTATCACCACAGTTCTTTTGGTCATTGGAGACATCTGTGCTAAGACACCTGCAGCAGAAGAGGGAACGGCATCCTGGGCAAGACCCCCCAGTTATTGCCCTTCGAGGTGAGTGGAGAGGCAAACCCTCTGGAGAGACACCAAGGACTCGTGCGGTGGGGAAACCCCTGAGCCACTGGAGAAACCCCATTTCTCCCAGCTCACAGGTTACTGAACAGGTGCAGAGGGAAAGCTTGTCACCGCAGGCAAGAGTGACGAGGTGGCCCCAAGCCCTACCTGCACGGCACTCAGCCGGCTCCTAAGCCTCACCCAGGCCTACTGCTTCGGAGGCGGCCTTGGCAGAGCCCTCTGGGTCTGCCTCCAGGCTGAGGTTCTATAGGTGTTACCAAGCTACACAAAGCAACAATTTGTTGAGATGTATTTTTTTACGTAGGGGCATCCGGAGAATATGACACACTAGGGACTGATTGCATTATGAGTTTTTTATATTACCTTGGCTGTTACATTATGTAAGAGAGTCAGAGTGTCCTCACATTATTTTTGTAATTAAAGAATATAGTGCTTTTAATTTGCACAGTTCCTTCCTTAGCATTGTTTGATACAAATAGATGATAACAGGCTGGTTATTGTGAGTTATTAATAACGTATTATTTACTCACCATATGCCTAGGAGCCAGAGCAGTAAGCAAGGCTGCTTTGTCCTAGGTGTCCCCTCCCTGTACACACAACTAAACGGATCATCTTTGATCTCTCTTTGCCTCCCGAGGTCTCACTTCAATTTGGACTTACTGCTTACTGTCTTCTTTGCCCCCGGCCCTGGCTACCTATGCATTTGAGGGATTCTGGGGGAAAAAAAAAAACCATCCCAGTTTGTTCTGCCTTCTGCATTACCTCGTGTGTTTGTATGGAGTGGATGCTCTGGTCTGTTTTTAATTTCCATGATTTTATAGTGCTTTTGAGTCCAAGGTGCTAAATATAGATCTAACCCATAATAGCCAACCTCTTTTTCATTTCTGTCTTATGATGTTATTTTCTGCTTTTATCATTTAAGCCTAATGGATTTACATTATTAGGAGCTCTCCAGTATGTGCAACATGGTTATGAACGAGTGCCTCAGAAGTTTCCAGGAACATTTGTCTGAATAAAAACAAGTAAAAAAAAGACTTTTTGCTGGCTCTGCAGGAAGAGGACTGGCGCGGTGCAGGATGGCACTTCCCTCTCCCCTCCCTACTGCAAACCTGTGTATGCCCTCTGGGCAGGGTGAACACATCCAGCACGCTGCCTAGAAGAATGACACTCTGGAGAAAAATCAGCAGACAGCATGAAAAGCGCTGGCTCAGACATCTCGTGTTGGCAGACTCCTACCAAAATTAGTTCTGGGTAAGCCAGTACATCTGTAGTCAGAACAAACTATTCCTCTTTCTTCCTATTCCTAACACAGTCGTGCCCAAAAAATACAAGTCAGGAAAATGTTTGGGGAAACTATTAAGGAGCATGAAGGGAAAAGAGTATCCAGACAAATACGGAGCCCTTTGAGACAAATATGAAGTCATATGTAATAAACAGCTAGGATTTATAAGGACTAAAGCAAGTCAAATGCAAGTGATGACTTTTGGGGGCAGAACAGCCCAAGCCAGCCAAGCAAAGGAACCTGGTGTGTATAAGGGTCCGGGCCCACAGGAGACACGAGGATCACTGAGCACAACTCTAGAGACATACCTGTGCTTTCCCAAGCCTAATTGATACCAGTGGCTCAAGCCAGTAGATGGTGAGGAGTAGGATATTGGGGAGTCTTAGTCATGTCACTTCATCTCTGTCCAAGTATCTTCATACCTGGCTATAAAAGGGGGATATGAGGGAGAACTTCTGTGTGATCAGGGGAACATTTCTTGTTGAGCATGGCTGGGGTTAGGGTGTCTTTGTGCAAGAGTCCAAGCAGCATGTCTGCAGACCCATCACAAGGTATGGACATCAACATCTGACCTCTCCAGAAGAAATAAAGTTTGGACCCTACTTGAACAACCGCCCTGGGCACAGTGAAGTGAACTTCTCTTTACTTGGAGAAGCTCATCATGCTTAGCTTGAATATTGACGTGCCATCTGAAAAGGGGCTGATAAGCGTGGTAGCATGCCACAGAAGTCAGTGTTTGAATACTTTCTTGTTCGGCAACATTTAACGGTTTTGGGAAAGGTAGGTCTTCGGTACTACCCTTACTCAGGGTCCCTCCAATCATTCACTTTGCATTATTGACAGTTCACCTGGAGTCTTCTTTGGAAAGATCAAGCTAGTTTCCTCTGAAATAAACTTCGGGTATAGCTATGAGGATAGGTCACTCCAGGCATTGGTCCCAGTACGCACTATGGATGACACACCAAGCATGGCCGCCCTACAAAGCCCTCCAGCACTAAACCAGCACTCTGTACATCTTGAAATATGACATTATATCCACAAGCCATGCTCAACTGTGGCCGAGAGAGAATCCAAGGAAGCTATTTGGCTTATTCACACTCTCGAGTTTGCTGCTGGAAGCATCGATGCTCATGGTGTTGTCCAGAAGGCCAGAGGAGAAATCTACTGCTGCTGAAAATCACAGTAGCTCTATAGGTCCAGGTTGCTGCCAGCAGAACTGATGGTCCATGAGTGCTGCAGGGCTAACTGCTGTACCCACCCAGAAAGTGCATGTGCAAAGCAGGACCAAGCTGGTCCCAACCGTATCCTGGCAAAGCAAAAAAACGTATGTTATGTGGGAACTGAGCATGTATTTACCTTGAGTGTGCCGATGACTGTGTACCTCAGTGGGTGGGGAAGCTCAAATATGACAAGTCCAGTTAGGCTTAATTTTTCCTAGAAAGAAATGCCAGAGCACTGATGCACATGGCCAAAAGCTTTGCTACAATCTACTGAAAAGGGGTTCTCCTACGTTGTTCCAGACTGCCCTGGAACCAGTCAGTCCTGTCTCTCCCATCTCCTACTTCTTAAGTTTTGTGCTGTTCCTACTATGGCAAAAATTCGCCCCAAATATTCAGAGACTGGTCATTTTAAGTAAGTGCATCAGGAGCAGTGCAGGGACTGTGACTTAACAAAAAAAAGAAAAAGACAGAAGTTGGGCTAAGAACATGATCAAGAAACTAAAATGGTGTGATGTCCTATGGATATGTGAGTTCAGTGACAGGAGGCAGACTCTGTCCTCCAGAACATGATCGTTTCTGCCTTGCTCAATGCTCCGAACTCTGGTCTCTGGAGCCCACAGGGTTGAGTGTGCCCAGAGGGAGATCCCACACAGAGAGGGGATCCAGCGTTGTGTCCATCACAGGTCTCCCGTAAGCTCTCTGCTTGGTCAATGTGTCCTTAAACCAGGCAGAGCCTGCGCTGGCCGTGTGTGTACAAGTAAAATGAAAACAGTCAGCGTATGAGCATGAACAGTGTCCCACACTCATTCATATTACAAATTATGGACACAGTCATTGGTATGGTTTTGGCCCAGTCCAGCTTGCACTCTGCCAGGCAGCATATCGCCATGGTTAGCAGATGGTTAACCCACTTCTAACAGTGGTCTAGGCTCGAGAGAGCTCAGATTGAGGAATACTTGAATCTGTCCCGTATCATCCCAACCGCTAAAACCTGACTGACAAAGCCCTAAATCAGATATCTTTTCGCTCCTCTTGCCTTGTCCTCCTCCTGGCTAATAATGCCTCTTCTGAGGCCAGCTGTGAATTATCTGCCAGAGGAAAGTTCTTAAAAAGCTTTATGCTGAAGTAGCCCACCTTATGTTCTCTATTAGGCAGGCTTTATTCCTCCCATGTCCAGCATTACACCAGCATAAGTTGGACCAGACTTGTATTTCTTGGCTAAACAATGACTAAAGGAAGCATGATAACTATCTACAAGTATTTGATGGGTGTAAACTCCAGTGAGGAAGAGGAATTGTTCAGTGTGGTTAAAGGACTTTTATGGCCAAGAGCGATTAGATTAAATTGAACAAAGCAAAGCATAAACTGAATACCCTTCATAATACCTAGCAGGCTACAAGGGCAGCTCCCGAGGGATGTGGTAGAAGCAGTGATGTCTGGGTCAGCTGAAACGTCACAGGGAGCAGAGCAGTATTTACGTTGTTGACCTCAGAACACCGTCCCGTGAACAGCGTGTCACTTCTCCCCATCGAGCCCACACCCACGCCACCCTGCGTCTACGGGAGCACACATCCAGCTGAATAAGGAGGGAAGAAGTGTGTCAGAGTGGTTCAACCCCTGCCTGCACCTAATTTGTCCCCTTCTTCTCATGGGGTAATATATTAACCTAATCAACAAGTTTTCTTATTGCTGACAGTGATTCTGATCTGAGGACTGTAAGGGAGAAGCTACCCTTTCACTTTCCATTGTGAGCCATGAGTAAGATTTTCTTAGTACTTCATCAGGCTGGGGCTTGAGCCCCAGTGATCTTAAGCTTGTTACAAACCTTGAGTTATCACATACCTACAGGGATGCCATCAACATTCCCTTCAGGTTACACCTTTTTCAGCTAGCAGGACACGGTATGGGATGATTGGCTTTGTACAAGAAGGGAGCAAACAGGAGTGCACAGTTCTTCTGAGAATATACTGATGGCCTCTTATTCACCATGGGGTAAAATGAGCTCGCTTTCTCATGTAGAAGCACCATGTCATAATCCAGCTACACCTGTGTAAACCTGTTTTTGCCCTTTTCCTCTGAAAAACAAACACAGAACGTGCAATCCCATCTCATAGGAGTTTCTGATGGAGAACATAAGCCGACTTGGGCACTGAGAGAAAATGTCAGTGACTTGAGCACTGCTGTGTCTTTCAAAATCCTGTGGCCTCTCAGGTGAAAAGAAATAAAGGGATATGTGATGTCTGATGAGTCAGGATGCTTTCCCCTGGCATGCCTGCTTCTCCGCGTAATTACATAGACACAACAGCAAAGAAATTACATAAACCAGGTAAGGTTTGTTGTGGATGTCCTGGTTGTCTCGGAGACAAGAGCTTGATTTACCTGACATGACTTGTACGCAAAGGTAGGACAAGCGTACCCTATTTTTAAAACAGCATATTGCTTCCAAATTGCAGATTATCTGTTCTGAAACAACACTGCTTAACGGGTTATCTCCTCCTTTAATTCAAGCGGTTGTTGGCATATCATTAAATCCTACTTAGCACAAGTGTGAGAAGCCTGCTGTTAAAGGCTGCCAGCAGAAAGGCAAGGAGGACATATGCATCCTCCCATGGCACTTTCAAAGAAGGCTCTGATCTGTTCTTAAAAGGTCAGAAAGGGAGTGAGGAATTCAAAAGCCTTAGAAAAACAGACCGGACTGGAGTCTTCAGTAGTGCGTCATCTCAAGTTTTCTTCTCCTGAGGGAGTAATTCTTCAGATGTTTTGTGTGCCCCTTGCTGGTGTCTCTCTCTTCTGTTTTTCTTCAGGAGCAATTTGTCTATTCCTGCATTTACTGAGCCTCCTCTCTTCATACAGGGGCAGAGCTAATAGATATCTTTGGATGTGGCAGAGTCCGACGGGGTTATCACCCCCTCCCCTGTGTGTCCACCACCCAAATGCTAACACTACCTGGTTAGGCGTGCACATTATGGACCACCCAAGAGAGCTGGCATGGCACTGTTGCAGAGTCCCTGCAGTGCTGATAGATTCTTCCTCCCAAACCTGACTGACTGCAAATGGCTCAGAAAATAACATATTTTCTTTTTCGTCTCATAGGCACAGAATACCGATCTTGGTGTCTTCATTAAAAATGGCATGCTTAAGGATGCCATTTTACATAGGATATTTTCCCATCCTGGCCAAGAATTTTATTCATATAAAAGGCTGGCGAATGGTCGTGCTTTTGATGATGTTTAGAAAACATTAATTCTCTTTCACAGATTCCTGCTGTCTTTTCAGATCCAAATAAAATAATGTGCACACTGTATGTGTAGTGGAGAGGGATAAAGAGGAACCGCGTGATTTCTGTCACCTCACGTGAACACACCGGTGATATCTTGCAAGACATTATCAGTGGATTCTCCCAAAGCCCCGGATCAACGCTTTTTAAACCTATGCCACAAGAAGCTGCAACTCCTGTGCTATCTGGGCTGGCCTGGAAACTAGGAGTGCTCAGTCCTGCATAAAAGCCCATTCTTCTGGGAATTTCAGCCTTGATTTTGGAAACTCGGGAGGTTCAGAACCTGAACAACTCTAAGCACTGACCCCATTAGAGGAGGCTCAACCGTACTTCATAACCCAATGAAGCTTTCATAAGTCTCTTTAACAATAGTGTTCAATTTAAAATGATATTACTATGCCCTCTTTCCTCTGTGTTGAGGGCTACAACCTTAGAAATCCAACATGTACCAACATGGATTCTGGGAAAGTTAGATACCAGGAGCAGACAACTGTAGGGTCTTCAGAGTCTTACTGTGTATGATGTGGTCCTTAGATATTAAAGACAGTGCCCACAGGATTGACGGCAACTTGGCAGGTACGTCTCATGTAAATCATAGCGTTTTTTCAAAGGCATTCATTACGGGTTGCTCCACGCATCAAGCTTCTCCTCAGAGCGACCCTCACAGGAGTGCCTTCTCTTCCTTGTTGTTGTGTCCTCTGGTAGAAGACAACTGTGAAGCCAAAGAGGGAATTTTGCTGGGCCAAAAGACCCAACAGGTGCTTTTAGCATTTAATTAGACTTTCTTTTCAAGGGTACATCACCGATAAGGTATTTGAGGGCATGTCTACCAGAATTGCCATTTGGTCGTGTGCCGGCTACAGAGCACACTTTATAGTGGTCACCTGTAATGACCGCTCTGGGCAGATCTGAGCTTGTCCTGCCTGAGCAAACACTAAAAGTGCAGCGGAGGGAGCGTGGCACAGGAATCTCCGATTTCTGCAGCATGGCCACATTGGCCTCATGTCAGGGCAACTCTCCGCCCCTGCAAATAAACCTAACCACGGGCTAGGATTTATGAGTTCAGGCACTGTCACAAAAATGCCTTCCATCCAGACCCAAACTGGTGACACTGGTTGCCTCTGGTCTGTGCCCCATGGGCCAGCCAACTCAGGCGTCTGCATAGAGCTCCATCCTGTATGGTGAACATGGTGTATCTTGCGGTTTTGAATGCCTGGATCTGCCTTGTAGTCCTTGAGGGAGGAAAGTACCTTGTCCCCATTTTGGATGAGAGAAGAGGGTCAGGTGCGAAGGTTTCCACAAAACCTTAAGCAGCATGCCAGCACCTAAGCCCAACCAAATCCCCTCCTTGCTTTAAACACTATTTATTTTGTTTACCTAACGATGCAACTCGCATGAGTTGTCCCTGGCACTCCTCTTTTCCCCAGGCAGAGACTCCCTATTCTACAGCCACTCCCTGGCTTGGCCGCTGTCTCTTGGTGGCTCTGTGAGCCTTGCCTTCTCACTCAGAGGGCAGTTAGCACATCAGGAAGGCATCAACCCCATGTTCAGACTGTGGCGCTTACTCCAGCTCTGAGAACTGGAGAGATGCTCCTGAGACGGTGGTGGACCAGAACCCGGTTTCCTCCTCATGGGGTGAAGAGCTCATCTCTTGCCCCATTCGAAGGAGACAGGCAGTCTGTAAGACACCTCTTCTTTCTGGCTGATGGAGGCTTCACAGCACCCAGCATCACACATCCTACTCTCTGGCTTTTCCCCTTCCCCACGTCACAAAATGTGACCACTCATGCTGCACGGTGACTACCTCAGTACTGGTTTTCCTTACGTGGCACTTTGACAAAGGGGTGCCTCCGTACAAGAGAGACATCCATAAACTGGAGGTGATTCGGAGAACAACAATAATAAAAAGCACAACGCTCTTGGAAACATCTGTAAGGCAGCAATTTAGAGCCCAGCTATTAGCATGCTGGGACAGACCTCAAGTGAAACAAAAAGAAATTAACTTACTAAATATCTCTAAAGCAGGCATGTAAAAAGTATTATTGTCTGTATGTAGATAGCTTTTGTAAACAGCCTTTTCCACTTGGGGCTACGTCTCCGTAATTATGTATTATTTGCAAGAAGAATGCAGAGCATGAGGAGTGAATATGTTCCAAATGTGTCCAAACCCCGACCAGGCAAAGGCTGTGATTTTAGCTCGCTTTGGTGAAAGGAGAACAAGCCCATGCCTTTTGTTTATTCTCATTGAACTCCTTGCAACAATTGCACTTTTCACTGGAAGTGACTCACCTGGCAAAGAAGATAAGAAACCCAGAAGAACTGCTGAACAAAAACACAGTGCTGGAAACTATCCTCCGAATTTAAGGCTTACAGTCCTTCTGAAACCGTAATCATATTCAGACCCTTCAGGCTTCCCTAATTACTGAGAGGAAGAACTATCACTCTTTTCTAAATGTGGTGTCAGCATTTGTTACAAGCAACCAGCACAAAATTATCCGCAAACCTTCTTGTGACCTATAAGCAATTTGATATGCCTCACCCAATTTTTATTCTGTAACAAGTGAATTTTTTCCGTAGGTTTTTATGGTGGAGACTCTTTAATCTACCAGGCAACACGTAACAAGATCCCATGGCTGGAGGCTGAAGCTAGATACATTTCAGCTAGCAATAAGGTGTGCATCTTAACAGCGATTAATTAAGCATTGAAATGACTCCTGAGGGGATAAATGATAAATTCACCACTTCTTGAAGTCTCTGAACTTTGTCTTTCCAAACCTCATGCTATATCTGAAATACAAAGTGTTGTCTTGGTAAAGGAATTACAGGGAGGGGCAGTGTTACGGTATTTCTTAACGGCAATGAGAAGACATTTTCCACATCAAAAGTAAAATTTTTTCTTTTTTTTCTTTTTAATGCACATAATCAAATTAATTCCTTCTTCCAGTGTCAACCAGTCTACTTCAGCAGAAACCAAGAGGCCACCGCCAATTTAAAACAGCAAATAAAGCCAAACTTTTAGACACATGTATCAACTAAGCTTGCAGATGCCTACTGGGCTGCAAAGTAGCATTTTCAGTCACGCTGCCACCTGTTCCTAGTTTTTAGCAATGTCTCTCTTTCACTGTCAATCCTTCCATCTCAGGAATAATTCATTGCTATTGAAATATTTAATGAGTCACTTGTAAATATCCCACAGGAACAACAGGACATTTATCTCATGCTGCAGAGCTGTATTTTAAAAGCACTATCTGTAAAAAAAACCCCAGCAACTCAAAAAACCCTAAATGTTTTCCCCTTCCTACATTACAGAAGACTTTCCCTCTCTGCCTTTCCCTTTTCATTTCTCATCCATTCTTCACCCGCAGGGTTATGCTGAGGTGGCTACGAGGACGCCCAGGCTGACACACTCTGTTTGCATTCTTCAATCAATTTGGGTTGGCTTCTCTCCCCTGTGTGGGCTTGGCAATGCGAAAAAGTGACCTTGTGGCAAACTTGGGTGTGACCTAAAACAGCAACAGCTCCCAGCGTGACTGTTGGGTCTCCTACTCTTATTCCATGGAAAAAGTGAGGCAGCTTATCCCATGTCCACCGTCAAACTGTTTTACGTTTATCTTAGGGTAGGAGCATGTGTCTACGAAGTTATCGCAGCATGGCTAATGCACGGCATTGCCACATCCTGGCTCCCCTGCCGGTAGCCTGTCCCAGCAGTTTTACCCTGTGTTTTCTCACTTTACTGATGGTGTTATTACAGCACAGAGCCAAATCCTCGTTGTGCACCTTGGTGCTTCTGCTACTGTGGGAATGCAGCAGCACTGTGCATTGCTGCTGCTGCTGTGGCTTCTTGATTCTCTTGCTCTAAATGCTCCTTCAGCTCTGAAGAAGCAAAAGGAGCTTGGAGCTGTTCTTCAAAATTTTACTATAACTTTATGGTACGGTGCTACTCAAAACACATAAGCAGTGGTAAGAAGGTAACCGTTGGATGCTGCAGCTCTTTGTGCCATGAGCATAGCTATCGGAAGACTCTAGATGTGTGGATTCAAATGTCTCTGTTTTGGGATCAAACCAAACCTCTGTTTTTCTAAAGATGACATTCAGTACAAGGCTTTTGACAGCCTGGGTGAAAGCCTGAGTCAGAGGTTCCTGAAAAAGTGTCCTGAAGCAACAAAGGGAAATTACAGAGCCTGTGGCACTAAACACGGGTCAGGCACCGCTCACGGAGCATCGGTCTGTGCAACCCTGGGTGCTCCTCTGAACTGAGAGGTGCTCTTATTACCTGGCTCTGCCTGTACAGGCAGCAGATTCAAAAAAGCACAAAGCATTGACCTACATTGTCAGTTAATCGCGTGCCGGAGCCTCCTTGCAAGGCTAGATTCACCCTGCATTTATACCACCTGTTATACCACCTGGGTGACTTGGCTAAGCCATCTCAGCCTGAGCTCCACAGCTTTGCAGTGGTGGCACTGGGCTTTTCAACATGCTCTGCATGAGTCGCGTGAGGCTGGTGTTTGAGGGCATCAAGAGACCTTCCAAACCTGGAAAGCTAGTTTGGGGACAAGGGAGGAAGGTGTCTATATTTCTGACAGGATAATGAGGACCTTCCATGTTGTGCTGTATTTTGGACTAGTGACCACCATCCGTAATCAAAGAGAAACTTTACTTTTTCTTTGCTATTTGAGGGGTTAAGCAGTATACATAAGCCTTTGCCCTACTGCAGTAGAAATAGGTATGTTTTGGGGTTTTATTCAGGCTCTGGTGCTTCTGACAGCCTGAGGTCAGCACACAGGTGCCGGAGCAGGCTGGCACACGTTGGTATGCCACATAAACAGTTGCTTTGACCTGCTCCTTCCCACTCTCCAGCCCACTCTGCACCCTGTTTCGAAGCAGAGCAACAGAGAAGAAGCAGCTGTGAAATACACCTGCCCTTCATCTGCAGCCCTGCTCAATTATACGCCTTTATCTTGGTGATATAGAGTAGTTGTGCTGTAATATGAATGCATTTTGTTCATCTACCCACAGCTCTGGATCAATCAGCAGCTTGAAACAGCAGGAGGGAAGTGAAGTAGTAACATAGGGAAAAAAATAAGAGTTGAGGGAGTAATCAGCCAACTAAATATCATTAGGACATACTGTCCCACTCAGTGGGCCTACAGCTGCTTTGGGACATGACCAAATCTATTAATAGGCCATGCAGAGTTCATTGTAGTCCTAAGAGCAATGCTCCTCAAACTTTCGAGCCCTTGTCCATTCTCTGTAAATTCAGTAACTCTCTCATGGTGCTCTTACCATAGCTGACTGCTCAGAAAGGATGAAAAGTCTGACTCCAGTCTCTTCAGACTAGAGGACAGAAATCCTGCTCTTCATTTCTTGGCCAGACTAAAAGAGAGGAATAATGCTGAGACCATAACGTGAACAGGATATTGTGGGTAGAGCATGTGGCTTGCCCCAGGCTTGAGGATGGACATGAGGGGCAAGGTTTGGGGTGGAAGTGGCACAGTTTGTTTTGTGGTTGCTGTGGAAAAGGATCTACTGCAGCCTGGGTCCAGGGGCCAAAGCTATGACATGCTTGCAATTGGACTGAGAGTGTTCTACACCCTGCGGACCAGCACACTCGCCGTGTCACGCCACAGACCAACATACGATCTTGGGATCATATGTCTCCTGCAAAGCAGCACGCACACCTACAGGGGAAACCATCCCCTTAGTCTCTGTCTATGTCTCTACAGTGACAAGCAGGCACTTCCAAACTACAAGTTATTTCATGTTAAAGACATTTAAAGTTAAGGAAGATGATTTCTACCTCTCCCCCAAAAGATGCAGTATGGGGGAATGGGGCAGATCAGATGTTTACCAGCCTTAGAGAAGGTAACTCTATATACCAGGACACTGGGGACCCATTACTCCGTGCCGGTACCTGTAACACCCTTGGGCTGCTCCAGTCCCTTTCCCCTACCAAAGACTGGTCTGCGACGGGAGTCAAAAGCAAGTGCTACAGCTCTATGATTAATTCTTGTCTTCCCCGTGACCGAGGGAGGGACTTGCCGTCCCTGCGGGCAGTGAATGCTTTCTGCAGGACACGACCCCGGAGAACTGGAGTCTGGTGAATGTCTGCAGCGCTGCCTGAAACTCAGAGGTGAAACCGTGCTTGGTGGGAAAGAGCAGCAGCTCTGTGGGAGAGAAATGCTGGAGGGAGAGGGTGTACCCGGAGAACAGCGGAGGAAGCATGCGTGAGGCAGCAGCTGCAGAAACAGGCAGCAGGGATGTGGTGAGTGCTTGGGAATGAACCCTGGAAAAGAGGAAAGGCAAAACACAGTGATGGAAGGAGCAGTGAAATGAGGTTTGTCAGTGGAAACAGCCTGGGGACAGTCCTGCATGGGGACAGGGGCACTTTGGCTTGCACTGTCATGGCGCTTCAGTCACGACCGCAGCCACGGCAGGCTGGGAAAGCCTGAGTGCAGCCAGCAGGGCTTGGTGGGGCACCTCTCCAACGCAGAGCGGGGCTGCCACCTAAGTCGCTGTGGGCTTGGCTGTCTAATTGTATTTATTTAGCTGAATTACCTAAGCCAGGAGCCGAGTCACCCCAGAGGAGCGTCGGTAAGCCTTTCACAGCTTGCAAGGTCTCCTCTCAGCCCACTGGCAGCAGGGCAGGCTGGTTGGGGCATGCACACCGTAGGCTTGCCAGCCCTGCCTGAGGCTCCTTCCTCAGTCAATGGAGCAACAGGGGGAGCAGCCTCTGGCAGTGACTCAGCCCACCAAAGAGCAGAGCTGCCTTCCCAAGGCGCGTGTTCCCTTGCTCTGACTATACGAAGAGCCTAAAGCAAAGACAGCCTTTAATTTAGGGATCTCAGCCAAAAAGCTCAAAGTTAGAGAGGATGAATCTGGATACCCATGTAGATAGAGGATATATATGGAAAAGCTGGCGTTGCACAGCAGAGTGAGAGTAGGTGAGGCATCTCAGAGAACACCAGAGCTGACTGTATGGTCTTCTGCACAATAAGCACCACTTCTTGCGTAATTAGACGTGCACACAACGCGGGAACCAGTGTGTTGGCCGCAGCTCCCTGTATTGCACGTTTCAGTTTAGCTGTCCGGAACAAATAGCTTTCGGTATTAGTTTTAAGATAATGCTGGTGTGAAGTAGTGAATGACAAAGTATAGCTGGAAAATTATCAAGCTGTTAAACAACCATGGAGAAGCACATGTTAAAAATCCCTTTAGTGTATTAATTCTACATTGCAATTTAGAGAGCAGTAGATTTTCCAGGAACCCAAGTAAGCCAGCATCCAGAGTCTTATGCATAAGGTGTATCTGAAAAAAAGTCAGCAATACTTAATATTTGTATACCATTCACCAGCTTCTTAGTTGTTGAAAAGCTTGACCATTTCTGTTTCCAGGGCCAGACATACTATTTTTGGCACACTCTGTTGAGTTTTTATGGTAAATCCAACGCGGGTATGCTCTAGTCATTTTGGACTGCAAAAAAATTTCTGAAGGCAGCCAAGTCGAGATGGGATTTCAAGGGAAGCTTTTTTTGTCCTCTCCTCGCAGCGGGTAGTACTAGCAAACAGCACATTCCCAGTACAGTGATCTCTTTCCGGGCTGTTCCCTGTGCTCCCTCATGCAGATGAGTTCCCAAGGCAGATGGAGCAGCCAGCGAGCCTGTGCCTCTCCCAGTCAAAGCCTACAACAGCAGTTGCTTCTCTGTCCCTGTGAATAGGGGCCTCTGTCCCCCTAGGTGACCTATGAAAGTTCTTTCAGATGCCTGAGCTGATGCAGAGGGATGTGCGTGGCCCAACACATGCTGCCTCCTGCTACATGACATAATACAGTGCTGGATACCTCAGCTGCATTGCGAAAGCTTGCAGCGCTGCGGGAGTAGAAGCACTTAAACCTGCATGTGCGATCAATAGAAATGTGTCAGTAGGTGAGTGAGAGAACATAGCGAAGGAAGCAGTGAGCATGAAGTATCCAGTAGACTCTGAGTATCGTGGAAAAAATTATGGGGAGTGGAATGCGATGGAGGATTTCTGTTTACTACAAATTTCCCCTCTGTCCCACCTTCTCCTCGCTCCTTTTCTTCATTTTTTTCAATTGCTGGGATAAAGCAAGTGAAAAAGAATATCCAGCCCCATCCAGTCTGGCTTTCAGGACACATAGGCACTGTATTTTTTAAACAAAACATGATATAACAGCTTTCATATGGAGATCATCACAGGCAAATGCTTTATGCCATGGATTCAAGTTCCTATCAGGACCTGTATTAATGATACCTATGTCCAATTATTCATGGACTCCTCTTCCAATGAATGCTTTGTTTAAATGTATATTGAATATTTATGTTTACAATGTCTTTCTTCTCTTTAATAGGATTTGACATGTTGGCTCTGGTGCGGCATGCAAGTTGCTTGTATAAAGCTTTAAAATATATTTCTGAATGGTGCTATATAAATACTGCATACATGGAATTGTACTGTTTTATTGCACAACTAAAAAGTTTCCTGTTCTATACCATAATACGATTTGTTATTTTTCCAGCACACACACTAGCCTGCATTCAACTTCTGTATAAGGTAGAAGAACTCAATTTAAATTTACAAGCACACCTGAGCAAAACTAGTCAGTTCTGGCCAGATCATGTTTCCATGATTAAATAATACTGGCTATTATAACACATTGCAAGAAAATGCAGCTATAAATCCCTCTCTCTGTTTATTTCCAATGCTCCGTTGTACCATGGAAACTCTACTATACCTTCTAGTACGCAACAGGCTAGACACAGGACTGTGTCACCCTAAGCAGATGTGTTAGATGCTAACTCTGAGGAGATGAGAGTAACAATGCTGCTCTCCCACGAGCTTTCCCCTCAAGGGCCTTCCTGTGCTACACAAACATTAATAAATCGATCTTTGCTGCACACCACTGCAGAGTTTATTAACTGAGGAAATTGGTTCCCAGAAAGATTTAGCAAGTTGCTCAAGGCCAGAGAGTAGGCCCAGAACAAGGAGTTGGGGGACCATGCCGGAGATCCTCACTTACTGCCATTCAATGTTTAACATTAACACTTAATACAGTCTGCTGAAGGCATGACAATGCAAGATGTTCACCTTGTCAGAAGTGCATGGGCACAAGTTTCAGAGACTAGTGAGCAACACGCTTCCGGTGAGGCAAGTCCCTGCTGAGCACTTTGGACACCGCCATGAACTCCTGGGGACCCCTGGGGGCAGCGGGTCCCTGCGGGATAAGGGATTGCCTCCTGCCTCCCTGTGTGGCTGCTCTGGGACAGGAGGGAGAGGTCTGTGGCTCCACTGCTATGGTTGCTGGGACACATCACTAGGTCTTCTAGGGGTCCAGGATGAGCTCTTGGGGGCCATGTCTACCCAATTTAAGGAGCAGAGCTGGGGAGGCCCTGGTCCCACAGTCAGCCAGGTCACACTGTGGCTTTCCTTTCAGTGAAAACAAGGGTAACAGGGCTATATGGGTTGTGGGTGCATACCCAGCTCTGAGCTAAAGATAAACCAGACATGGCCAGGACCTACATCTGAGACTGGGGACACCAGAGCAGCTCGACTCTGTCTAGAGTTCAAGGTTTTTACAGGTGGCTCTGACAGTTCTGCATTTTATTAAGATTTCTTATTTTCCAGTCACTTACAACGTTGCCAAAATTTGACCATTTGGAGTAAAGTTTTCCAATCCAGGTGTTTGCCTCAGGCTCAATTATTTCAGGTAGGGTGGGGAGGAGGATTTTATTTATAGCTGTTCCTCGTGGCCAAGACTTAGACTGAGGGAAAAGTCTTATGTGTAAAAAAATGCTGTGGCTTTACCCTTTGAAACTCTCCAGTGCTCCATGAATGAAAAGATAGTTGTGTGAGGGAGAGGAAAATGGAGCAGACAAGGAACTGGGTTTTACGGGGGCAGCTCAGATTAATGGCTATTGTGGGGAGAGGGATGGAGGGCCTGGATGTGGTGAACTGGCACAGGCAGTGTACCATGACTAAAACTGGGAGGACGAGAGCAAAAAACACAGACTTTACAGAATGGGAGTGAGTTGCTGAGATTGGGGAAAGTTTATTGTAGGGCAAGTCCTAAGGGGTGAGGCAGAAGGGCGTTAGGAAAAGGTAACCGTTTATAGTGTTGCACCCTCAAGAAGGCACTAGTTGACAACCTGGACGGGGTCTGTTCCTAAATTTCACCATAAATACTGATGTCAGTGTTTATGTGTGAAACTACTGATGACTGTGTGTTTTATCTCCCACAAACTCTTAGAGCAGACTCTCACCATACAGGTGTGGTCCTATAACTCCTTCGGCAAATCTCAACACCATGGTGTTTACCCTACTGATAAGTCATGTGGATGTCATGCAACCTTAAGTTAACTCCCTTTAATTTTGTGTTTAATTGCACAAACATACTTGGTGTTTCTTCATGTATCCAAAGTCCTTCAGCCTCATACTGTGGTAGGACATGTCTCAGCCAGCAAGCACCTATTCACTCTGCTATTTTCCAGTTTATTCCTGATTTACACCGTGCTCTTTAAGTCATGAAATATTTTCTTCACAGGATTTTCTGTAGTGCTCACCACTGCAGTACAAGAGCTCCCCAGCTATTAGTTGGTTCATTTTAGCAAAACTTCTTTGTGATGAGATAGATACTACGATATTGTTGTCATTTGGCAAATGTGCAGCTAAGTCAGCACTGCAGCTGCCCTGCTTGAACCCACAGGGACCTGATTTTTCAGAGCACTTACTATATGATGTGATGCTGTGAATCACTGAAACATCGCTCTCCCTGACTCAGCTGAGACAGAGAGCTCAGCGCTTCTGCAAACCAAACTGCTGGGCTTGGAAGTCAGGCACCTAGAAGATAAAAAAGACACAATTAGAGACCATCTGTGAAAAGCTCGGCTGAACAGTATTTCCCAGTGATCTGGAACAAAGGAGGAGAGAGAATCTGAGGATGTAATTTTGTACGTTCTCCTCCCTGCAGTCCCGTTCCTCATTCACGTGTAGTTTTTGTAATAACACGAAGTAGAGATCCTGCCACAGCCACAGAGTGGGTCTAATTTGGGTACTGAGGGAAGGAGCTATGTGGAAAAATACTGCCTGATCACACAGTACAAATTGTGTCTGCATAATACACATATGCACGGGGGCTGAATTAAGGTAGCAACAGTAATGTTAAATTAGCATTTTCTAATGTTCGTGTGCTTGCTATGCCAAGCTTATTAGTATTGCTTCAAACTGGGGGTTTGATTTGTTTTGAAATGAAGCGTATTTGATGTAAGCCCATGTAGGAAATAGCCAGATCGATCTTTCTTACAAAATATTTTTGCAAATGGTAGGGTGCCCTTCTCTTGACATTCCTCGCCAACTTGGGTTCAGCATTTGAAGATGATAAATGCGCATCAGGCTCAGCATTTCTACCACCACCTACCTGGCTCTGTTTCATTAGAATTTCAGCAATGTGCTGGTTCATGGCAGATAACCTCCTCTCCCTCTCCAGGCTGCGAGCGCCTGTGAGTATGTGTAGGGAGTGAGGGAACGGGTGCATTTCTCATCTCCTCAGCATTTATTACATTCCTCTTTCTCTACCTCCTCTGCAGCAATAAATCAATGCTACTTGTTATTGTCTGCTCCTTGGGCAATGTCTCGGGGGGACAGGCAGGCTTTCCTGGCTACAACGCTGTATGTTTTATCGAAAACTAAAATAGAAGAAAAGAACTAAAATAAAACAAAGTTTTGGCAGATTTTGAGAGGAAGGACCCTATCCTGGTCATGCCGGCTATCTCACCCATCATGACAGACACAGGTTGTCTCCGGTTACAGTTACCCTACGCAGTCTCCAGTTACCAACCCCAACCATTCGCTGCCTGCACAGGCAGGAGAGGGTGGTGTGTCAGTGGGGTGACATTCCTGCTTCCTTCATGGGAAGGAAAACCTAGGATTTCTGGCGTTACTATTTCCTGCCTGCAGGCAGCTCCAAGGCTGGGATGCTGGCTGCACCATTCCTTTACGTGCGCTGAGATGGGTGCACAGTCCTCGCACTTCTGCAGTGGGATAACAGCAAGTGAAGCCCTGAAATCAGGTTTTGGATGGAATAAAATATAGCCTGATTGTAGTTTACTCTGACAAGAGCAGATGCACAAACACTGGTGTCTGGAGAAACTGTAGATCAAGAGCAACGTCACAGTTAGTCTGTGGCTTGTTGCAACTCCCCGGAGAAACTTTGCCCAGAAAGCCTCTGCCCTTTAGTTTGTTGCCTGCTATCTAGTCACAGCAAACTGTTTTTCTCCACAAAGACTTCCTGCTTTTCTACAGGGAAAAAAAAAAAAAGACCTTCCCCCATACCTCTCCCAACAAGCAGAGATTAGACGTTCCTTCTCTCCACAGAGAACACCCTGAAGAAATAAGCTGGAGAAATGATGAGAAAAGAAACTTGCGCAGTGGAAGAACAGGCAAGATGGGAGCCTTCTGGAATAAAAGTGTTTGGTTCAAGCCCAGAAAAACACACACAAAAAAAAATTCCTGGCACAACTGTTTAGGCATCCAGGACCAAATGAAACGGGCAGGTTTAAAGCCAGGGTTGCATCTGGGATTTTTTCGTCCTTAATCCTTTCTGATGTTAACTGGGGTAACTCATCTGGGAATCTTCATGCAGAAGTTACTGAAGGGTTTTTGCAGGCAGATTCTCAGAGTTCGAAGTACAGAAAAAGGCCCCCTGACACATTAACGTGTTTTTATTGTGGCTTTGTAGACATATTTTATGTTTTCTTTTTGCAGTGGCAAAGGCAGGGAGAGCTGGGTCCCCCCAAGCAAGAAATGTACTTTATCAACTCAGTTTGTAGGCAACAGCACTGGTGAAAGCATGCACACACATGCACCTCTTTTTCTATGTCTTCGCTAAACTTTGCCTAATTTTTTATTAAAATGGCTGCCTCGAGCTACTGACAAATGGTGCCTGTAACATGAGAAGTGTGGAGTATGAAAAAACCCACCCCAACTTTGACAGAAGCTCTGATCCCTCTCCTGCTCTGATTTTGACCGTTTCCTAATGGAAGACTTTTCCTATGCCCTACCGTGTTTTTTGAGGGGACGTGCACGATGCATTTTTCACACTCTTCAGGGAAGATTACGTCCTTGCATCAGGATGCATTTGGGTACGGCCCTCTCTGGCAGAGGGGCTGTCGTGTTGCCGACTGCACCAGCAAACACACAGCTCATGTGGCAGACAGGCAAGTCTGACATGCAGAAATGATCCATTTCTTTCATGTGGCTTTTTGAGGCTCCAAAATACTTGTGATGACAAGCAGATAACAAAGTATTACATGCAGAAAGGGGAAGGGTTTACCTCTGTTGGCTTGTTTGCTCCTCTTTCCTAAAAAAGTTCTTCCCAGCCTTCAGGCAGTTGTTGGGGAGTGGACTCGCGTTGCGATAGACATCAGATGGATTTATAAATACAGCGCAGCCTTTGGGGAAAACTCCAGTTCAAGAGCTCTCCTTGCCTCATTGCATGGTGGAGGCGGGTAGGAAAGGGAGAAGATGGTATAGAAACGGTGGAAGTGCAGCTCGGGCACAACAGGGTTTTGAGGATGCCGTGACCACCGCTGAGAAGGTGAGGTCCTTGGAGTGCAGCTCTGGCCTGTCCTGCGTGATGCACCTGGGGCTCTCGCAGGTGTCCAAGTCCTTGAAACTCACCTGGTCTGGGGAGCTGGTGGTTTCTCTTCCTGCTGAGTGCTGCACTGTAATTAGGCTTATCTCTGGCTAAAGGAACCCACCGAGACAAGTGACTGTTTGAGACAGAATGAATTATCCACAGCCTTGCTGTCTTTACACATCTCATTTTTCCACAGCTCTCACTTGCTGATTATAATTGCCCTTTAATTGCTTGTATAATTTCAATTACTTAACAAGTAAGCTGTATAGTAGCTGCCAAAAGTATGCTAGGTTCTTTTTTTTTTAATCAATCATTAATTGCGTTTAAATAATTCCACAACTGTGACTGCCATAGTCCTGAGAGAGCAGTGATCTCACTCAATGGATGGACTTTCTCTGCATACTGTCTGCTTACTTTGGGCACAAGTTTACCAGTTTCCTCTGCAGCGATTGTTATTTAAGTCTGGTAAAGTTGACCAAACATCCTTAATGTGGACAAAAGGATTTCATGGTTTATGCAATCAAATGCTGTAGGGATATCCAGCAGTGTGAATGCAGGCAACAGCCCAGAGCAGACCATTCATCACTGTCACCAGCGCTGATTCAGTTTTACATGCCAGCTAGATGCTGAACTGGAATAAGGCCAGGATCCTTGCAGGGTTAAGATAGAGATAGAATCAGCCCTTCTCAAGGGCTTTTATCATGCTCAAGGTAGGGTGAGATCAGATACTGGGTTATATTGAGAGAAATTGCTTGCATAAAGCAACGATTAAATAATACGAATAAGCTTCAGGTGGAGGCTAGATGTCTTTTTTGGAAGAAAGCATGAATAATCTCATGTGAGTTTGCTTTGGCTTTTTTTTTTTCCTGGAAAAAATGGAAAGGCACAACGGCAATGGAGCGTCTTGTTGGAGACTCTCCCACGCTTCTGTTGTGCGGAAGGGTTGAACTGGGAGGTAGAGAGTATTGACTTGATTTATTGGCCAATAAAGAGCCTGTATGGAGGCTTCTTTCCTGAAATGTCACATTGGGTGGAGACAGTTTTCTTCAAGAAGCAGGCTGACAGTGATGGGTAATAGAGAAGTTCAAGACTGAGAAGACCATCCATGTCTCAGAATAAGGCAGCAGGTGTAATTAAGAAATCCTGTGATTGAACCTGTGTGGGTTTCGTTCAGAATGAATAGGTTTAGAAAAAGGTATATGAGTATGAGCAAGTTTTAAATCATCAAGCAAGGAATCTTGGTCTATAGCAGCTATTTTAATCTTTTTTTGCATTTGTGCTCGTTTGTTTTCTTTAAGGAGTATACATTCTCATTGCTTGGTAAATACTAAATTACATCTTTTAAATAAGATATATCTCCTTTGAACTACATTTTGGTCTTTTTGTTAATGTTAACCAGAAGCATAAGAGGTACTAAAGGATACAGAGCATGGGAGGCCCTTGATTTAAACAGTCATGTAGCTTAACATGTTTAGTTGGAAACATAACTTTTATCATTTTTATTAGATCAGGAAATGGTGGGTGATTAAGTTTTTTTTTTTTTATTATTCAGTTTATGTCAGATTCTACTTCCACAGAAAGTGGAACTAAATGAAAAGTGAAAAGGACAGAATTCTTAAAATACATTTATTTTAAAAAGGATGCGTTTGTGAAAATCAGGCAAATGAATTGATCTAGTCACCTGAATTTTCAAGATTTTTGATGAATATAGCTCATCCTCTCACCCCAGAGACCAGAAGAATGAAACAAGTCCTTCTGGTTCTCCAACTCTTAAATATACTCTCAACTGAACATGAATAAGATACTGGACTGAACTTCATACATCTGTCAAATATCCATGGCCAGTTTATCTGGACTGCAGATTAACTGTCCCATGGATGCCGAGACCCGAGCTGGCTCAAGGCAGTGTAGTTTATCAGTTCAGGTGCAGTGCCATGTGAAGGCGGCATTAGGATTTTAAGGTCAGGGAGAGTTCGGGAGGTGTATAATTGTGTTTGCACAGTGCTGAGCCTAAGCTAATGACATCCACTCTCTGGGGCCCAGCCTGGCTCCCTGCAGAGCTGCCCAAGTATCCTGTGCCGCACGCTTCAGGGTGCTCTGTCTTCTGGAGGACACACTCTGGCTAACAGCTTTTACTGATATCATTATTATTACGATCCAGAATGTCCTCATAGCAGTACCAAAGATAATGCGGAGGACAACAGAGATGAGCAAACCGAGCAAACAGTTTTGTGTGAAAAGCCAGCTGAGCACATTCGTAGGTTCTGCTTAGTCGATGACTTTCAGAAATGAAATGTTTTTTGCTTTTCCTCAAAATTTTGTAAGTGATCTTGGAGTGCTTAGTACAAAAAATATTCTTTTGTTGTAACTCAAATTGTTCGACTAAATGTAGCAAATTTAGGCTTTAATGTATGTTCATCACAACTTTAGATAGGTTCATTTTTAAAATAAACCAAATTCCAATTTAAAGGAAAAATTATTTCTACTTACTTTATTTCTCTTTTTTTTTTTTCCCACAGGCAGGTTCTGCATTTGCAGGAATTTCGAGAGGGCATGCTTTTCTGTATCTGCCTATGTTTGGTGCCACTGGCAACTCTTATTCTTCTGGCTTCTTTGGTTTTAGGTTATGATGAAAACCAAGGAATTCGAATAATGAGATCTGTATGGAGACTAGGAAAAATAAAACGAAAATAAAAGAAGTAATAAAAAACCTCATTGTCAGAAATTTCCATGCTTGCCTCCTACAAGATCATGCATCCATCACCAAACTTCATTTCTCTTTCACTAATGATCCTTTTCCTGGAAGAGATGTCTGATTATCTGGCCTCTCTGACATATCCTCTCTCTCCTTTCTTCCCTTCAGCGGCTAGAGGATTTGGGGACGGTCAGAAATACTGCAAACATCAATGATTCTAGCTTCCCTCAGCAAACGGAAACAAAACCAAACCCATCCAAGCATTTTGAACTCTCTTTAAAGTCTTGCAGAAGGAGCAGAAGGTTTGAGGTGGAATTACTTAACCTGTCTGAATCAGTACTGTCTTTCTTGACATAAACGAGGAAAGGAAAAACTCAATCGTTTGCTAATTCGGGTAGGACTTTGATGATAATTTGCCTAGAGAGATTAAAGTGGTACAACATGAAACAACAGAAACTAAAATTAATGGAGCTGTAAATGGGATTGCATTGTGCACGGGCCCCACATATGGTTCAAATTTGGTGCTTCCTCTGTATCTGACAGCATTCATATAGAAAGAATGCTTCTGAGGAACCGCTGCTACACCCACCATGAAAACATAAAGAAGAAAACCTCACCAGGCAGTGTTTGTTCACCATTTTTTCTCCTCCCATGGTGACTTTTTGTGGGTTTATTTGTGCTGTCAGTTAAACACAGGTCTGAATTTGCTCTCATAAGCAGATTTGTCCATTATTCATGGTATGAACTTCAAGGTCAGCCCTGGAAAGTCACCTTGTTTGGAGGCAATTGAGATAGATAGATATACTACTTGAGGTCAGTTGAGTAGCTTGCACGTAGATACCAAAAGCCATCTAAGATCCACCGAAGTATTCAGGAGGGGCTGACAGATACGACGCAGTATCTACAGGAGGCACAAGTTCACCAGGACAGGCAACTGGAGGCCAAACATACTATTGTAGGACAATTCCAGTGGCCAGCGTTTTGGAAACTGTAGCATACACTTGATGTCTACAGATGAGCCAGGAGTCCAAGCTCCCAATGTAGTCAACTGAAATCTAGACAGTGCAGTCAGCAGCGTGCAAAGAGCTATTCATGGAACCAAATGCTGTGGTGCAACTCAGTTGCCTAAATGTAGGTATCAATTTTCTTTTGTGATATCCTCCTCTATTTAAGTATTCACATAAGACTGGCAGATATGATTTGAAACTAATGGGAGATTAATAGTCTCTAGGAGGAGCAGCTAGGATAATCAAACCAACCAGCACCTATGTTTTGCCAAACAAATCTCCATGTCTAAATGCTCTAAAGGCATATGCTCTGTGGACAGAACAACAGGTGATTCAAGTTTATAACCAATCCAGCAGCAAAAACCTCAGACTTGGCTCTTGCTTTGTTAGCTACGATGAGGTTTCAGCACACAGTGTGAATGAAAACCATGTGAGTCGTAATGCTTGTAAGTTAACCTGTTGCCGAGTTCGTTCTTCACCTAGTAGACAGAAGCTACAATTCCCGATTAGCCTATGCCAACCATTGACTGAGAGGTTGGCCTTGCAGGATCTTCGATTTCGCTATTTCCATTGCACATAATTATTACAATCAGCATGAATACTGAATATCAACATGAATATCCCCCTTGCTCGAGACTGCAATGACTCTGACTTTCTCATAGCTATGCTTAATTGTTGCCAGGGTTCCCTGTAGTAGCATTACCCTGTTTAATATTACATGGCATGAGAAAATTAAATGATCAATATCAGGTTAAGAGCACTCAGTTGTTCTTTCTTTGCTTTTGTAATTGCTGCTGTGATGGGAAAATAATTACTATGTCAACTTTATTACTATTCTTATTGTCCTCTGTTGGTGATTTTGTTGTTTGGCTATGGACGTGTCTCATTTAAATTGTCTACAATATTGTTGTCTTGGAAGGAAATAGAAAGGAAAGGGGAAGGGAAAGGAAGTAGGAGAAATTAAAGGCTGATCTAAGATTAACATAGTGTTTGCTCTGGCTCTTGGCAGGGTCTGTTTGTAAAAGGAGACTCCCAAAGCAAAAATCATCTAGAGTGGATTTGTTTAAAGTGACACTGTCAACTTAAATATCACATTTCAGGAATTTTTTTTTCCCCTCCATGTTGTTATAAGTAACACCCAAACCAATTATATCCCACTAATGCCATTGGAACACCTGAGATTATTACAGCTGACAGATTAGAGAAAAAGTACTTCTCTGTATTTTTTGGTTTGTTTTTACTGCAATTGATAGCACTCTGTCCATGATCACCAACTCATATGGAAAGCTTATACACAAAAAGGGCCGTGTGAATTCAGGCCATGCCCAAATCTTATGTAGTTTCTTATTGAAATGAATTAATCTACAGCTGATTTATTTTTTTTTTAATGTCATCACTTGCCTATCTCTGTGTTAGGGCTCTTTCCTCTTGTTTATATAGCTTTTTGATAGAGTAATAAGAGAGAAAAAACCACCACCAATGGATTTAGAAACAAGATTTTAAAAACCAGCAGGGGAAGTAGGAAAACAGAAATCCCCCTCAGTCCTCTGCAGGGAGCGGGTATCCTCAGGGTCCCTGCTTTAAGCCATGCAGAGACAAGCCGGTCCCTAGCGAAAAGATGCCTGCTGCCTTCAGAAGCCGGTGGGAGTGGGCTGATAAAGAGATCCCTTTAACGGTGATGCCTGCGAGTCACTGGTGTCAGCGTTAAGACATCCTGGGAGAAAGAGGGAAACAAAATTGGTTATTCATTGCCTTTGTTTAGCTGCCTTCAGAGGTTTCAAGGGAGCTGAATACAAAGACGCTGTGGCATATGCCAACTGTTGACTCTATCAAATAATAAAGCAATCCCAGTGGGTATTAAGAAGCGTGGAATCATCCTAATGAGTCTGGCAAAATCTCATTAGGATGAACAGCAGGTGATGACAAAATATTTGCTCTGTATGCAAATGACTTGTTTCCTTTTCCGTCTACATGCGGTTGCAAGAGCACTCAGAACAGGAGCTGTCGGATAATTATTACTGGAGTAAAGCACTGCATATGCGGTGGTTGCCTCTTAAGTGCATCAGTGGGAAAAAAGGGAAAAATGCTGGAAAAGAACTGTGCTTTTAGGGTGAGAGTCCCATTGTGTCACCAAACTCTCTGTCTCCTACCTGCAGAAGAGGCAGTTTTGTTGGGCTTCCAGACAATCCACCTGGCTTTCCAGAAATGCCTTCAAAGCAATGACAGATGAGCTGCAGGTTGTCAAAACCTCTCCAAGAGCTGTGAGCAGAGAAGGCATGATGGAAGGAGAAGCAGGGGGTGTGCTGAATAATGGAAACAAGAGAAAACAAGGCGGTTCCTCTTGACAGAGGTAGGTTACCTGCATAGACCTGAGTCTGATCTTAGTTCAAAATGACTTTACTAATCAAACAGGAAATATCCAGCTGCACGCTCGGATACTGCTGCCTGCATAGTAAATCACTGCTTTGCCCTTTCTGCTGCCTTAACATCAGGCTATGTAGCCCTTGACATCCGTTCAGTTCCTGGTAATGTTTCTGGCATAGCACACTTCCATTCTCTCCAGTGTATCATTAATAATGCCTCATACATTTGTTTTTAATCATGTTGGTATTTATTTATTGCTGCAGTCTTATTCCTACTCCTCATGCATGTCAGAGGCAAAATTCTTGCATGGGGGAGACAGAAGTCCCCCAAGAGCCCCATTCTTCTGCGTGCTCTGGAGGAGAGGAGGACAGGGGAGTCGAGTCAAAGGACATTCCAGATTAAATAACCCAAGCCATGCAAACACAAGTGTTCCTGCAGATCTTCTCTCCAGTGCCTGGCAGTGAAATACCTTCACTATACTTTCCCCATGCAATTGCAGTTTGTTCTCGAAAAAGGAGTCAGGAATGCATTTGAAGCCTCCCTTCTAAAAACACTCCAAGGATCCCCAGGGCCAGGAAAAACTTCCAACTCTGAGAGGCAAAGGACTGTGGTTATGATGACCCTGTGCTCCCACCATGCTCATCAGCTCTTGCCGGGAGACAGTTTGCTACAGGATCTCCATCAGAGAGGGAATTTGGTAAGGTGATTACGAGAAAGAGCGATTTGCTTTCCTGCTGAAGTCCTATACAGATGGGGTGAAAATAACACAACAAAGAGCAGAAATTTGCCTCCTCGCCATCCAGCAACCTGTAGACCAAATCTTACGGATGTCAAGGAAAAGGGACTAGTCCCTTAAATTGTTCCCTCCACAAAGGAATAAAAGCAATTTCGTTAGATGAGGCTTTGTGTTCCAAGGATATTAAAATGAGTTATTATCTGATTTTAATAATAGTGATTATTTTAAATTACTAATAATACTATTAAATGCTAATAATATTAGGGGCTTTTTAGTCTGTAGATCTTTATCAAAAGTGCTTTTCATCCAAGTGCTTTGTCAGGTAAAGTCAATATAATGATTTCTTCTTTCATATGTTTGGGAAGTCTAGAAGGGTCACTGAATAGGTCGGCAAGAGAACTGAGACGCGATGCCCGGTCCTCCTGATTCCCCGATCAACATGTTGTGAGCACAGGGGCACTGTGGCTCGCTGTGTCGTTGCGGTGGGTCTGGAACCTGCAGAGCTACCAAAGCTCCTTCTGTTGCCTCAAGTTTTTAAGAATAAGCTGGACAAATATCACCTGGGGTAGCATGGGGTTTGTTTTACTCTCCGAGCATAGGGACTGGCAACATCACCTCTTGATATCCAGACCTCTAGCCTAGGATTGGATGACTGCTGTATCCTACATGGTATTCATCTTACATTTAATAATTGTATTAAACTGAGGTCTGCAGTCAAAATCCTGCCAAAATGACAGTGGGCCAAGAATTACATTAAGCATTAAAATGCAAGCTCGGCGGGGTTTGCAGGGCAGTGAGGCTTGTTCTCACCGTTGGGTTATACACGCTGAGGTAGCACGTTCCAACCCAAACCGACGGCAGCACATGGGGCCCACAGCCTTCTGGTTCTGCTTAGCAGGTTTTGCTGACCAGCAAAATGTCATGGAAATCCCAAGCCCTCAAAAAGCAGTAGCTCTTAAGAAACTACTTTTTTTTTCCCTTTTTTTTTTTTGCTACCCAACCAGCCAACCAACAGAGGGTTTGTTTAGTGACACTGACTGCAATAAGAAAACTGTGGACAGAAATGGCAGTGACTCATTTCAAGCTAGAAATGTCACCTGATGTTAGTGGTGGCCTGTATCAACTGACCAATGGTCATGCACATAGTGATCCCAGATACATATTGCTCTGAAAAAAGTCTTGTGGACCCATCCCATACGCAGTATGGATAAGACTGCACCAGATTTGTCTCCGTTTACACAGAGCAGCCCTCCATCACTCCCAACAGCCTTTGTGTCCTCAAACTCATACAGCACACCTCTAGGCATGCAATGTATGTTTGTGGGCATTCTGTAAAAACATCGCTTAGGTGAGCTGAGGTGCAACCATCAGAGTATCATCTCACACACTCGCTACTGAAAAAGACATCAAGCAGAAGGAAGTATTTGTCTCTCAGGATCATAGGAAGACCACATAGGCTTCAGAGGAGATCCAAACCCAAGCAGCACAGACAGGAGAGCACAAGCCCTAAGTAGCGTGGGGAGGAGTAAGTATGTGCTGTTTGACCTTCGCATCAGTCCTTTCCTTCTTTTTTTTATCAGTAGAGCTGTAATCTTAGAGGCTATGATGACAGCTTATTCGTGCAGAGGCATCTAGTGCTATTTGAGATGCCAAAACATATCCTGTGTGGCTTTCACTTGTTTCTTCCAAAGAGAAAAGTTGCATATAAGAACTCTGTAGTATCTGACAGGCTGCAGAGAACTCTTGGGTATCCTCAGGGATGTGAAACGGCACCCTCTGTGTGTCTGTGCTGCAAGGTGGTCCAGTTGCTCAAGCTCTCGTTTGAATTTTTGCAGCCTGAACTGAGCTCTGTGCTTTTGTTTCTGAGTACGTTTGCAGTTAACAAAAGCAAGCACATCTGCCCTGTAATCTCAGAGGTGTCTGTAGAGCAGGCCTACCCTGAAGATGTAATAAATACCTCTCGCTAGTCTTGTTGCTCCTATAGGACAACAGTAGTACTGTTCTCCTGAAAGGTCCTTTGAGATTTAAAGTATTGTTAACACACTTGTCAAAGTAAAAAGAGACTGTAGGTGGGCATCCCTTGTCATGTGTTTGGAGAGAATAGACAGGTCCTATACATTCTTGTCTTTCCACTCATAAGAACTATTCTTGTCAAACTGAGGGAGGAAAGAGCTACCCTTTGATTTCTTTATCCTCAGCCTCTCACGTCTGAGAACCCAAAGCACTTCACTTTTCTGTTCCTTTTCCTCCAGTCCCAGCCACAGCTGCAACTTCCTGACCTGCCGTTCCCATCCTCACCTGCCCTTCCCAACATGTCTTCACCACGTGTCTCAGAGTTTACTCAATCCTACCTCTGCTGTACTACTCCCTCCCAAATCTCTGTAACTTTATTCTTCCATTAACTTCCTACTCTTTCTACCTACTCCCTCCAACATTGACTGTCCAAGACCCTCAAAGTTAGAGTCTTCATGTCTTCTGCAGCTCCCCTAGGTTCATCCCTCTATCTCCCCTCTCTATGTACCCTTGAAGGACCCCATTGCTGCTCTCTGCTTGAACAAAGTAAACAAGTGACACATTTCCCCTTTATCTGGCTTTCCCAGGGACAGAAATCTACTTGGCCAGGTCTAGAACCAAAGAGAAAATGGTAGAAAATGGTGACCCTAATCTGGGGATGAGAGGTGCTATATCAAGATTTAGTTGTCATTATGTGTTTGTTTAGATAAGCTTCTAGGAAGCCTGGACTGTATTGGAGCATCTCCACAGCCATATCTCTGTGGACAAATTACATGGCTGTCACCCACCTAGTGTTTGTTGGTAGCAAACTGTAAGTCACAAGTCACTTCAGAGTAGGCAAGAAAAGGTTCTTTAGAAGAGAACAGCAGCTAAAGCGATGAACCTAAACAATGTTTTTTCTAACATTTTCCTCTCATTTCTCGGCATTATGCTGAGCTGGCTCTTCAAATGTCTGGCTGACAAATGTCCTTTCACTTTTACTTGAAGTAGCTCAGAACACAGATTATTCTTCTTTCCTGTTTTTCTCCTTTCTCTTCCTCTTTGCATAATAAATCGAAGTGGTAACTATTGGCTTACGTAAGTATTTTTGTGGACTCTGGAACCAAGATTCATCCTGTCTTTCAGTCCAAGCTGAGGCACTTAAGCCAGTAGTCAATTGCCCTTGGATGCTCCCACTAGTCACTGGAGGAGGACAGGTACTTTTGGGAGCTCTGAGAGCACTTTGCTTTAGGCTGAAACACCCTTTATACATGCTTATGTCACTCTTCTCCCAGACCCAAATGTACTTGAGGACAAATGTGCAAGGTGCATTTTGCTGCATGGTGATTTCCACCCACCAAGGTCCTTTTTCTCAGCAGATCCAGAACTCTCGATGAGGCTGGACGACAGGTGGCTTCACATCCTGTAATTGTCAATACTTTTTGGCACCTCCACTTTGCAGGTGCTTGGGATTTTCAGAAGCAGTTATATCTCTCCAGCTACATTTGTTACCAGGGACAAACCGAGAGGAAATCAGGAACCTGGAGGCAGCGTTATCCTTGTGAAGGTGGTCCTGTACTTCCTAGTACATGTACAAGGTTTTTGCCCTAAGCTGTGCATGCCCGCTCCTCCATTAGGACAAACTTTGCTGGGCAGCCATAGGACACTACTTCTCCCCGGACAATAAAGCATCAAAGATGTCTCTAAAGCCTTTGACTTCAATGTAACTTAATGAAAATTTGGGCCTTCACCTTGATGTAAAGTTAAAAGGTTCCTGCTTGAGCTGAGGGAATATTTGAGGGTTACTTTTTTACCCACTGATTTCCACTGTCTCCAGAGAAGACAGAAAATCAGTTTGCTGTATACTTACTAACCTTACACTACCACATAATTTTTAGCAACATTTGGAACAATAACTTAGCAGGTTGTGTGTTGTAAGGGAGCAGTATAACTCCAGATCTTGTATATCTTAAACTTATGCAAACTTCAGCAAGGTTTTTCTTCCATTAATTATAGAAGAACAAAGCATCTACTCTTTCAATATTAAAAAAATCACCGCTTCCTGGAATCTCAAGTCTAAGGCGTTTTTACTGTGAAAAAGAACTTCATGGTAATGATAGCAGAATATCAGATTACTGACTCTGTATAACAGTCCTCTGTTTGGCTTCTGTCTACTTCTGAACAGCATTTAGTGAAAAGCTGAATGCCTTCCAGAGACACCTTTAATTCACATGTTAAGAATGTTTACGTCTCTCAAGTGGTCAAATTAAACTGTATCAAATGAACCGTATGGGTTTGATGTAGGTTCTAAGGTCCTGTTTAAACTGTTGTCTGTTCATGAAACAATTAAAGCTGAATAAACATTGCCAAAAGAATTTCAGAGAGGATTAGTTCAAATGTTTAACTAAACTAATTTCTGCCATGGTTGGTTTCCATGGGCATTCGTTTGATCTGGCAGAAATGCTCTCTCTTTAAGCGTTTAACCAAAGTCTGATTGTAAGAGCCGCATTTGCTCTGTCAGGGAAAGTAAACAATGATTTTGCCTCCCATGATCACTTATAAGTGATCTTACAGCTCTGTATCACATCTCTTGGATAGGAGGTGTCCAGAAGCCAAGCCAGGAGCCAAACACTGGTTAGCACACGGTCATTGGAGTGTAGGTACTCATGACGGCATTGAACTATTTGGCTGGATCTTAAAAATAGTAATTCTGCATGCATAAACTGTTTTTGCAGACCACAACAGCCTAGACTCAAACACCTCAACTTTAAACTTTTCAAGCTAGGCATGTCTGGAGTCATGACATCTCTAGGTGAAGTCTTTGACAATACACCAGGTTTCGAGGTCAACAAGCATTAACAAGTCTTCCAAGTTGATCTGCTGAACTGATTCATCTCTCCTCACAAAGCCCGTCTTCACTCCACTCTCCAAATTCTTCAAGAAAGCCTTGAGGATATGAGGTAGGAGTATGGGAGAATTTAAATGAAGAGGGAAAAGACTGGCTGTTGTGAGGTTATCCACAGAGTAAATAGCCATCAGCCTGAGAGCAAGTTTACACTGAAAGCGTAAATCTGAAGTACAAAATTAAGGTATAGCAAGCTTAGAATATTTTGTTTAAACCTGCTCCAAATCACCATACCTTTGCATAGGGTATGCTATCAGATACGACCGATGAATGCAGAAAGTAATCGGTATCCCAAGCTGCCTAGAGAGGTGCTCTGTCCCAAATTTGGCTATGATCACCAGAGGAACTCAACTGGAAACACTTCTTTTGATTACCTGGCATCAAGGGTGCTCATACAGAAGGTCTTCAGTTCTGGTGTTTGCTCATCACCTTTGTCTATGAGATCTTAGAAGCTTGATAGACTTCTGTGAAGGCATGACTGGCAGGGTAGACAAGGGGAGAGCAGTGAATGTTGTTTACCTCGACGTCAGCAAGGTTTTTGATGCTGTCTCCCACAGCATCCTCATACGTAAGCTTAGGAAGTGTGGGCACTAAGTGTAGCTTAGATGAGCAGACAGTGAGGTAGCAAGAACTGGATGAACGGCAGAGCTCAGAGGGTTGTGATAGGTGGTGCAGAGTCTAGTTGGAGGCCTGTGACCAGCGGTCTTCCCCAG
>VZSC01001950.1:82084-149026 GCA_013398225.1 Steatornis caripensis
TTTTTTTTTTTTTTTTTGGCAAAAAGCAATAGGTTGAAAGAACAAGGCTCGTCTTGTTAGCAGGTTTAAAGAGCCCAGTAATTAACTGGTACATTTGGAGGCATGGCATGCAGGATACTTGCTGCAACCTACTTTATTACAGTGTTATAGGGAAGTGCTGTGAAAAAGGCAAGAGCTTTAAAGAACACCGTTTATTTCTCAGGCGGTATCAGATGGCAGGATTATTTGGTTATGAAGTTAAGCCAGAGCATTTGCTGAGGTAAGGACGCTCTGGCGTGAGCTTTGAGAATGTGTTTTCATCTGTGACATGCTTTCTCTCTCTCTTCCTTTCCCTCTTCCTTTCTGGCTTTTCTAAGTTGAAAACAAAGCGACACTTATTTAGTCTGGGGACAGCATGCACTTTTTCACATCAGTCCTTTGCAATACATAGTAGGTGCCTTCAAAACACAAATTGACATCCTGTGATTTTGGGGAAGTCAGTCACAAGGGTTATTTATCCCTGAAGTCATCTCCTTTTGGTGCACAATGTGTAATGACGGTACTCACAGCCAAACTTCTCTTATTCCCTCACCCTTTTTCTGCTGATCTCTTTTTTCGTCTTTTTTTTTTTTTTAACTTGGTATGATACTGCAGGCAATTGCTGGCTTGAAGCAAAATTTTTAAATGTTGGTGGCTCAAAATAGGACTGTAATGCCATGCTGCAGTGATTTAAGTCCTGGTGATTTGACCTTGTGAAGTCCTAAAGATCTGCACTTTGCAGTAACTGTAAATGATGTGGAGAAGTGCTCAGCACTCCTGGGATACAGCTACTGTTAGCCTGTTCCCTGAATGTGGAAGCCAAAATAGAGACATTCCTATTTGGAAATGCAAAGCTAGCGAGTCTCTTCAAGTGCCGAACAGCCCCTTGTGGGAGCAAAGAGAGTCTCAAGCATGTTTCTGCAGATGCAAAAGATAAACGTTTATCTTGCAAAATGATGCCTCTTGTACCTCAAGGTCAACCTAAACACTGAAATCCCTCTGACTCCTATGCAAGCAAGATTTGCCACTGCTACCAAGACAGAAATGCAGTATTTGCCAATTTGGCAATGAACTTCTCGATTCTTTTGGATATACATGAAACTTTGGTTACACACAAACACTTCCTGACCTTATACAGAACTCTTCAAATTAAGGAAAAGATTTGGCCCTGAATATTAAAGTATCTTTATTGCTATATTCCTTTTCAAAATTTCCCACCAAATACCATTTACCTTTAGCCTCTGAAACACTTTTGTCAAGCATTAATGAGTACGTTTTTGTGGGGAAACATCACGAGCATCTGGGTATACGGATGCATATGCACCAGGGTTGCACAGTACTTGGATCCAAATGAGATTTGTCAGAAAACTCTACTCTGCTTCTCATTTAAAGGCCAGGTCATCAAATTTTAGCTTAATCCAGAGCCCAGGGGAACAACCTGCGAGGAAAATTGTGAGTTGCTGAATCATTGCCTCTTCCTGATCTCCCTGCTGCGCTGGAGATGGACAGAGGAATCCGCAGCAGTTCAGTTTCTCTAACAGCATCTTTTCATGGCTGCACAAGTGCTAGCACTTTGAGACCACAGCGTTGCTTTTTCCTCAGCTCCTCGTGTGAGGCCAGGGAGGCAGAGCTGCCCCGTCTGCTGCTGCTGGCACAGAGGACCCAGCCGTGCACCTCAGCAGGCAAGGGAGGAAAAGCCGGTTGCAAATCAGTATGATTTGCTTTCATGATCTCCTCCTCAGGGAGAAAAGAGGTGCAGAGGGAAAGGATTATATTGAAAAGATCAAAGCAGATAGTGAGGAATGAGTTAATGGGCACAGTTTTCAAAAGAAATAATTCTCCTGACATCTCAAGGGATGGGTGAAGGGCATATTGCCTTGTCAGTTAAACACAGCCGTTAGTTTCAAGCCCATACTAATTAGCCGGCTTAGAAAAACATGCTGCTCAGCATTTCTAAATGCAGACTGCAGCCTCTGCCACTCCTCAGCACAGATATATTTGTCCACATCCTCTCAATGTGACATGCCGGCACGGAGGCGGCTTGGTTAGTAGTTGAAAGAGAACCTAGGATTAAACGAGGTTTCGTCCGGTATTTTTCTCACTTGCTACATCCAGGTCAGCCCAGGACAAACCACTAACTGAATAAGGAGTGGGAAGCCTGCTGTGTACAGGGATCCCATTTGCACAATGGAGCAAATTGCAGCAGTGTCAAGACCCAAGTCACTTCCCTGTGACTGCACTGGCTCACGCCTGCATAAGCAAGAGTCGGGGTCCCTAGTCTCTACAGAGCCTCACTGCAGCAGAGGGGAGGAGGCAGAGCCTTGCTTTTGCCCTGTGCTGGAAAAGGCATGGGGGAAGAGACAGTAATATCACACCAAGGGTCTGGGCAACTAACCCAGAGTGCAGAACGGATGAGAGAAGGACTGCGCTTTGCTTTAAGTGGCTTTTAAAAAAGATTCACTTTCCCTCCTGGTCCTTCATTTCCCACACTGTAATTCAGGGCTGTTAAACCATCACTAAATCGAAGGGGCCCTGGATGCCTCGAGTCACTTTTATTGCTCAGCTATAGCAGTGCCAAGTGACTGGGGGGTTCTGTAGATGTTTAATTTCCACTTGATCAAAGTACCTCAATTAAAGTTTTTAGCTACATCCATTTTTTTTTCAGTAAACAGATACTAAAACTACCTGGACGGAGGTGCATGAAATTGTGACTCCAGACTCATCATCTGCTGCAGACAAGTTCAGAGACCAGATATTGCTTCAGCCATGGAGTTTTCCCAGGGAGGCAGTGGGGGCTGTTAGCTGTCTACCAGCACTAGGAGAGCAGCAGAGCTCTCTTCTACCCCGATGATCCTGTGTCCTCTGACTGGGTGGGTACAAGGCTCCCCTGGCCTTCATTTCTCTTTCCACTCTCACTCTGCCATGTGCATTCGGACCAGAACTTCTGCAGGACAGGAAATACATCTTATTACCTGCTCACGTGTATGCTCAGCTCTAAGTCAAAGTAGACCTATGAGTGTCACTACAACAACTGATTCCTTGTTCTTCTTAAATAAAGGAGCAGAACATACCCCAGAAAGGAGACCAAAGCATATGCTTTCTTTATATGCTTTGCTAACCCCTGAAGGATTCCCTCTTGTCTCTGTCTCTGTGCCACTCTCTCTTCTACCCACCTAATGAGTGAATNTAAAGGAGCAGAACATACCCCAGAAAGGAGACCAAAGCATATGCTTTCTTTATACGCTTTGCTAACCCCTGAAGGATTCCCTCTTGTCTCTGTCTCTGTGCCACTCTCTCTTCTACCCACCTAATGAGTGAATCGCGGGGCATCCGCCGGCCCTGGCTCCAGAGTGTCTCAGCTGTAGCACATCTACACCCCTCATGCAGAGCTCTCAATGCCAGGATGGCTGAGCAGAAACACCTGAAGTTTTATCCATTTAACATGCACCCAGAAATTGTAATTCAATCAACACAGGGATTGAGTGGTTTAGGCTCAGGAATCTCCTGCAAATATGTATTGATCCCAATGCCAGGAGATGGGATTTTGCTGCTGCTGCATGCAAATGGAAGTCATATCAGAGAAAGGAGCTGGAGATGCTTGCGATACACTTCTCTCGGTCCATTCCTGTGTTTCGGGCATTTCCAGTATCCCCTGGTCAATCTGTTGTCTGCTTAATTTTTGATAGTAGAGTTGGCCTGGCATTCCTCTTATACGCCAGTGCCAAGGGGCCCCCTCTCTGTCCGAGAAATCCAGTAGTCGCTGCCGTACTTTCAGTGCCTTTGTGTTGGAGCAGGAGGCTGGAGACAGGTTCCTCACAGGCCTTCGACACTCTCCAAGCGGCTGGGCTTCCAGGGGCCATGTCCTACTGCTAACAGACCACTGCAAATGGAATGAGAATCAAGCTCTACATCATGAAGGTTATTCGCCAGCATTACCCATCTCCTTCTGCCTGGAAATCTTCACTGTGCCTGGGGCAAGGGTGCATCTGCTCTGCCAGTGAAGCACGGTCCAGACTGTTCTCCAGTCCAGAGCTGCTGACTGTCCGCACTCCTGGCACGCATGCACACAGCAGAGTGCCAGCTGCAGCCTCCGGCTTAGAGAATTCAGGCTTTCTCTTCATCCTGCTCTTTATTTTGCCACGCAGAACTAGCTGCAGAGCCCACAGCAGCTCACAGTGCAGCCAGGCTAGTTGCAGCCATCGTTCCTTGCTCCCAAAGTGCTGTGCTCAGTTGTGGGTGCAGCTCCTGGGATGGCAAGTCTGGCTGTCTGGCAGAGCAGGCTCCCCTGCCGTGCCCGCCAACGCCGACAGACTCTTGCAGAGACAGAGCATGCTGTTCCCCCTAACTTTCTTTTACCAGTCCATTTAAGCATCGCTACTCCAAATGGCTGTAAAGGGCAAATCTCTAGTGGATGTAAAGCAGAGCCATGTGACTTACTATCTCATGAATGTAATCTATAACTTTATGTCAGAAATTTACAATCCCCTTTCGTGTATAAAAAGTTTCCTGTCACGGTTTTACATCTACTCCATTGCCCTGCTCTGCATGGAAACACTTGGTGTAATCTCTTCAGAGATAAATAAGCCTTCTGCTGAAAGTTAAATGATGCCATTATTTTCTGGATGTTTATAGACGTCATCCTGCTGTGCTCCCATGCCTGGATCCAAGACAGCCTGAATCTTTGTTTTCCATTTCCGAAAGCTCCGGAGGAGACAATGAAGATGTCGGTGTAGGAGGGGCGGAGGGGCAGGCGATGTGAGCCAGCGCTGGGTTCACACACAAGCGTGCCTGCTCTGAACAAGTGGCAGATGACAGACACCCCAGCTGTTTCCTTGGCCAGAAGAGTGTTTAGTCTAGGCTCCCGCCCCAGGCTGCGGCAGGATGGGAAAGGAGGATGCCAGAGCACTCCGAGGGGCACGGCGAGCAGGACCTGGACCCCAGCCACAGGGAGGGAAACCTTCACTGTGAAAAGCCGCTTGAGCATAGCTACGCTCCTAAAAGCTGCTCTGTCAGTAGGGTGCTGGGGGAATCCATCGGTGGTTAGCTGGACGGCCCAGGAGCGGAGAAGTGCTTCAGAGACATCATCGGTTTGAGGGGTGCTGGGAAAGGGAGCATTTCTGGTTCTGTGGCCAAAGTGCCGTGCTGAAAAGAAAATAGGCAACTGGATGCCCTGAGACCAGATGTGTTCATTACCAGATATCAATAAAAGTAGTAGCTTGTAAACAGATCTAATTTGCTACAGGAGCATGAGAAACAGATACCTGTTCTGTCTTTAAGAATACTAAAATACTGTAAGTATAAGCTCCCAGTATAAGCTCCTGGTATAAACTATTGGCAATCTGTTGTTGTTTCTCATCTAAATGCAGGTTTAAGTAAATAAATGCCATAAATAAAAGAGAGACCAGTGAGAGAAGATGAAAAACAGTAAATCATTGCAATGAGAAGTATGGCATACTTGCTAGGGAAGGGAAGGGAAGGGAAGGGAAGGGAAGGGAAGGGAAGGGAAGGGTTTGTGCCAAAGTCATCCGTTGTTGCTTCCCAGTGGCAACTAAGACTCACACAGCTGCTTGCTCGCTCCCCCATGGTGGGATGGGGGAGAGAATTGGAAGAGCAAAAGTGAGAAAACTTGTGGGTTGAGATAAAAACAGTTTAATAGGTAAAGCAAAAACTGCATGTGCAGGCAAAGCAAGCCAAGGAATTAATTCATTACTTCCCAGGCAGGTGTTCAGCCATGTCCAGTAAAGCAGGGCTCCTTCCAGCATAACGTTTACTCTGGAAGACAAATGCCATCTCTCTGAATGTCCACCTCTTCTTCGTCCTCCAGCTTTCTATGCTGAGCATGACATCATATAGTATGGAATATCTCTGTGGTCCATTGGGGTCAACTGTCCAGGCTGTGTCCCCTCTCAGCTCCTTGTGCACTCTCAGCCCACTTGCTGGTGGGATGGTGTGAGAAGCAGAAAGGGCCTTGACTCCGTGTAAGCACTGCTCAGCAGTAACGAAAACATCCCTGTGTTATGAAAACAAGTGGATTGTCAGAACAATCTAAAACATAGCCCCATACTAGTTACTATGAAGAAAACTAACTCTATCCCAGCCAAACCCAGCAGATCATCTCACCAAGCTGAGATGTCAAATGTAGGAGCTTCCCATATTCCCTATATACTCAAAGGAGTGAGAGAGGAACGTCTGAATAGCAGCTCAGAAATCCGAATCACCCTCTGGACATGCTGAGATGCTGAAGGAAAAGGTCTTGTGGTGAGTGAGATGGGTGCATGTAGCTAAATCATACTTGACAATGCTGCTTTGTGTCTGGAAATCGCAAAGCAGGATCTGTGGAGAAAGTAATTCGGCATTGTAGTGATCCAGGTTGCAGCTACCGTGCAAATTGTCGTTCTTTGTGCTCTCTTCTCNTCACCCTCTGGACATGCTGAGATGCTGAAGGAAAAGGTCTTGTGGTGAGTGAGATGGGTGCATGTAGCTAAATCATACTTGACAATGCTGCTTTGTGTCTGGAAATCGCAAAGCCGGATCTGTGGAGAAAGTAATTCGGCATTGTAGTGATCCAGGTTGCAGCTACCGTGCAAATTGTCGTTCTTTGTGCTCTCTTCTCACAGGGTGGTCTGCGTGGTCTTCAATGCCAGTCCTGCTGGGTCCTGGGCCAGCCAGGAGAAACCTGGCTTGAAACCTTTCTTTGGACAACTAAGAAGCTGCTCAAGTGGAGTAAGGATAAAAATATTGCCTCAGAATCCTTGATTTGCCTTCTAATGAACAGAAGAAATTTTACTGAGATTGACAGGAATACTTGAGGAGGTTGAGGACAGGCTGAATATAAAAATTAAAAAATTAAACTTCATAAATCATAAAAATAGGCACTTTTAAGAGAATGGAGACAACATTTGCTACCTTCCTAGCAAATGACTGGTAAAATGGCTGATTGTCTGTTGGGGAATCACAGCTTTTAATTTATGGGAGCTCAGTGGCTCATCTTCTCTATTACATTTCCTCAGAGACCTGAAGGAAACTAGGAAGTCACTGTGTTGGATACCAGAGAGAAGTAAAAGTCCTTTAAGACTGAGGAGCCTAACAGTCTAAACAGCTAGAATTCAACACAGTGTGTCAACCTTTTTTCACAGATGGCGACTTTAGTCGCAGAGAGATGTTAAGCGACTTGTCAGTCACAGGCAATCACAGTCCCACAGTCCAAGGAAAAACCTAGGGTCCTACTGTAGCATTACGAACCGTTTGGACACAAATGTACGTGTGTATTTAAAAACTGGAATGACGTGAACTCCAAGAATAAAAAAAACCTTAATAAACGCCATCTTGAGTTTTCTGCAGCAAAGCGTTGCTGCTGTTGCTTCTGTGTTGCTGAAGAGATTAGCAAGGTATTTATTGGTTTTTACATTCGTGCTCTGGCTTCAGTGACCTGGTTTGTAATATGAAATCTGGGTAGTTTCATTGCTGCGTGTCAGCCAGGAAGAAAGGAGTAGAGTACAATAACAGGCATAGCAGTTAGAGTGGTTACATGCACTTAAGTAACCGTCTGGGAAATGGTAAGTGTTGCTCCAGCCAATTAGAAGTTTTAGACCAAGTCTCTATTTAAGCTATAGAGAAGGTTTGTAAGCTGTCCAGGTTTTTGGCTTTTGGGGTTGGATTTTCCTCCCCTCCCTCATATTAACGGCTTGCTAGGAACTAGACAGCCACAAACTCACAGAAATGTTTTTCATCATCTTCCCGTGAATAGAGAGTATTTGGCAAAAACCAGGAGCAAATCCAGAAAGCTGGCTTCCGGCTGCTGTATGGCTAAGCCTCCGTTTACATCCCAGCTCAGTGGGACAGACCTTTCCCATTTCAAGCCAAACCGAGACTCGTGTGCCAGAGCTGCAAGGAGCACGAGGTAGGAAGCGGCACCATCAGAAAGGTGCTTGGGTGTGCTGTGCTGCCAGCACAGGACACGGTCAGGAGCTGCAGGAGTCCCAGGGGAAAAAGGATGTTTCCCAACCTCCTCTGCAAAACCTCGGGAGTGGATGAATCCCCTTCCTCCCCTGTGGTGCTGTTTAACAAGCAAAGGAGCTGGGGCTGGTGTAGTTTCTCTCACTGGCAGCTGCACCGTCCCTGGGGTGCAAGGGTTGCCAGCAACTGAGCAGTGGCACTTCCCGTGCTCTGGGACAACAGGCAGCCAAAACAAGCACGAGACATGGGTGGGGAGATAGGACTTTCCCCCTGTATTCAGCACTGGTGAGGCCGCACCTCGCATACTGTGTTCAGTTTCGGGCCCCTCACTACAAGAAACACGTTGAGGTGCTGGAGCGTGTCCAGGGGCAGCAAAGCTGGTGAAGGGTCTGGAGCACAAGTCTTGTGAGGAGCGGCTGAGGGAACCGGGGTTGTTTAGCCTGGAGTAAAGGAAGCAGAAAGGAGGTTGTAGTGGGGTGGGGTTCGGTCTTTTCTCCCAAGTAACAAGCAATAGGACAAGAGGAAAAGGCCTCAAGTTGTGCCAGGGGAGGTTTAGGTTGGATATTAGGAATAATTTCTTCACCAAAAGGGTTGTCAAGCATTGGAACAGGCTACCCTGAAAAGACATGTAGATGTGGTCCTTAGGCACATGATTTAGTGGTGGGCTTGGCAGTGTTAGGCTACCTGTTGGACTTGATGATCTTAAAGGTCTTCTCCAACGTAAATGATTCTATGACTTTTTGTGTTTTATGGGGCTACCCTAGGCACTTGGTGTTTGGAGAGCATCCACTCTTTTCTGCTGCTCCCGTGGACCCAAAGTGGGA
Organism: Steatornis caripensis; assembly: GCA_013398225.1. Classification (NCBI taxonomy): domain Eukaryota; kingdom Metazoa; phylum Chordata; class Aves; order Caprimulgiformes; family Steatornithidae; genus Steatornis; species Steatornis caripensis. The sequence goes on from VZSC01001950.1 coordinate 90,883, forward strand.
CGATGATCACCCATAAGTAACAAGGGAGGTCCTGTTACTTGCCGTGGACAGGAGGATGCTCCTCATGGATCCCAAGCAGAGACACCAGCTGTATCTAAGGTGCTACTTCCATCTATAACGTTACAAAAGGAAGGAATGAATTTTGCAGATGAAATGCAAAGCTATTTTGACCTTTTAGGAAATGCAAAAGAAAGACATTTAAAGAAGCAAATGGACCCGCTGCCCCCACCTGCAAAACTAATTTATCAACATATCTGCATGGTGTTTGTGAAAATTATGTGGCCTAGGTTGCCCAGCACACATCAGTGTGCATTTCTGACTTCCCTAAGAGCACAGCTACCTCATTTCTGGGTAATTAAGTAGTTGGAAGCACCAACTAAGCCTAAACAAACATCCTTTACTCTAACAAAGAAAGTTATTGTGTAGCCTTTCAGGACACAGTTTTCTGTAGTATGCAATGACTCTAATATCTATTAATTATTTCTAAATGGTTTAAACGTTATCTGCCTTTGGGTAAATTCTTTCTCTATAGTGTAATCTAACCTGTGGGAGGGGAAAGAAAAAAANAGAAAGCTGGCTTCCGGCTGCTGTATGGCTAAGCCTCCGTTTACATCCCAGCTCAGTGGGACAGACCTTTCCCATTTCAAGCCAAACCGAGACTCGTGTGCCAGAGCTGCAAGGAGCACGAGGTAGGAAGCGGCACCATCAGAAAGGTGCTTGGGTGTGCTGTGCTGCCAGCACAGGACACGGTCAGGAGCTGCAGGAGTCCCAGGGGAAAAAGGATGTTTCCCAACCTCCTCTGCAAAACCTCGGGAGTGGATGAATCCCCTTCCTCCCCTGTGGTGCTGTTTAACAAGCAAAGGAGCTGGGGCTGGTGTAGTTTCTCTCACTGGCAGCTGCACCATCCCTGGGGTGCAAGGGTTGCCAGCAACTGAGCAGTGGCACTTCCCGTGCTCTGGGACAACAGGCAGCCAAAACAAGCACGAGACATGGGTGGGGAGATAGGACTTTCCCCCTGTATTCAGCACTGGTGAGGCCGCACCTCGCATACTGTGTTCAGTTTCGGGCCCCTCACTACAAGAAACACGTTGAGGTGCTGGAGCGTGTCCAGGGGCAGCAAAGCTGGTGAAGGGTCTGGAGCACAAGTCTTGTGAGGAGCGGCTGAGGGAACCGGGGTTGTTTAGCCTGGAGTAAAGGAAGCAGAAAGGAGGTTGTAGTGGGGTGGGGTTCGGTCTTTTCTCCCAAGTAACAAGCAATAGGACAAGAGGAAAAGGCCTCAAGTTGTGCCAGGGGAGGTTTAGGTTGGATATTAGGAATAATTTCTTCACCAAAAGGGTTGTCAAGCATTGGAACAGGCTACCCTGAAAAGACATGTAGATGTGGTCCTTAGGCACATGATTTAGTGGTGGGCTTGGCAGTGTTAGGCTACCTGTTGGACTTGATGATCTTAAAGGTCTTCTCCAACGTAAATGATTCTATGACTTTTTGTGTTTTATGGGGCTACCCTAGGCACTTGGTGTTTGGAGAGCATCCACTCTTTTCTGCTGCTCCCGTGGACCCAAAGTGGGACGATGATCACCCATAAGTAACAAGGGAGGTCCTGTTACTTGCCGTGGACAGGAGGATGCTCCTCATGGATCCCAAGCAGAGACACCAGCTGTATCTAAGGTGCTACTTCCATCTATAACGTTACAAAAGGAAGGAATGAATTTTGCAGATGAAATGCAAAGCTATTTTGACCTTTTAGGAAATGCAAAAGAAAGACATTTAAAGAAGCAAATGGACCCGCTGCCCCCACCTGCAAAACTAATTTATCAACATATCTGCATGGTGTTTGTGAAAATTATGTGGCCTAGGTTGCCCAGCACACATCAGTGTGCATTTCTGACTTCCCTAAGAGCACAGCTACCTCATTTCTGGGTAATTAAGTAGTTGGAAGCACCAACTAAGCCTAAACAAACATCCTTTACTCTAACAAAGAAAGTTATTGTGTAGCCTTTCAGGACACAGTTTTCTGTAGTATGCAATGACTCTAATATCTATTAATTATTTCTAAATGGTTTAAACGTTATCTGCCTTTGGGTAAATTCTTTCTCTATAGTGTAATCTAACCTGTGGGAGGGGAAAGAAAAAAAAAAAACGGTGTTTTGCCATGTCACCTCCCCAAACATAACAGATTCCTCTTTTAATCATTATCACCCTGACCATCAGACACCAAGATTAAGGACCTAGAAAAGGTTAGCAGGATGGTTTCCTGGACTCCATCCCATGTGTCACTGACTCACTAACTTTAAAGAGCTCATGTGCTTGTGGGCCTTTTGGATCTCACCTCTCCTACCATTGGCAGCAACAAGGGAGCATGCCTGTTCATCTTTTGCCTTTACAACTGTTTAAGTATTGTCGGTATATCAAGGCTGTTATCATGCAATAAAGAGTTTGGTGAGATTCTACTCTTTGAAGCTACCAAAAAAGTCCCATGAAAAGACAGCCTGGAAACCCAAGCGTATTTACTCACATAGAGAAGTCAGTTTGGTTTTAAAGAAGAAAAATACTGCTACATCATGTGAATCTATGGTTTACTCACACTTCTTCTCCTCCAAGCTCTGTAGTGTCAAGCTCAGACTCAGAATTTTATATCGTGTCCTTCCATTAGCTGAATTATGACTTATCACTGCTGAAAGAGAGTATTAGAAGTATCATTAAAAATTAAATATTTTGGGAATATGTTTTTCTCTATTACTACACCTTTTTCAGCAACCACAGACTCACAGGAGATGCCATTCCCGTTGGCAGGACACAGTGATGGGATAACACAATGCAGAAGACCAAAGAAATCCTGCAACCCACAAACTGGCTTCAGAACAAGAAGCTAAATTCTTCTCACAGCCACACAGATGAAAACAAACCAAATTTGATTTCTATGTACCCAGTATCTTTGTGTTCATCAGATATAGTTCAGGCAGACAGAATCAGTGTAGCAAATGTTACTTAGCCGATTGCAGAGAGTCCCTTTTTACTCTTTATCAGCACTTTGCCATAGAGTGCCGCTGAGGCCAGTGTTTCAAAAACCAGAATAGTGTCTTTCAACCTCCTTGAACCAAAAGGGCTTCCACATTTTCATGGGATTTTCTCTTGAAGCAGTGCAGCCACAATGGTTCCCTTATGTGACCATAAAGCACCAAGCACATCTGTCAGCACTCAATAAATTCAAATTAATAATAGGTCCTCAAAGAGCTACATACTGCTTCCAAGATACCTCAACATGTGCGCAGGAGAATGGTCTCCCCACAAATAATGAAGCGTGTTCTTGCTTAATGGGACACTTATAAATGAAGCTGTTTTCTCCTATGAAAGACTGGAATTACAGCTTAATGTGTGCACCCAGCAGGCAAGTTTGTCCAGAAAAAGTGCCCCTGTGCAGTTTTTACGGTTTATAGTAAGACTAGGAGTCACATGGAAGGAATATAAACAGGCTTCATATTTTCCCTCCTCTACCCAGTAGCACTTGAGCAAGGACGACTGCAAAGACCTGAGTCATCTCTGACTCATCTGCTGGGTCCTGAGAGGGGATTCACCCCCAGCAGCAATCCATGTACATTGTGCAGACACATGTTCCTGTCTGGGAAGGGCAACCACTTGGGGAGTTGTCTTGTGGTTGCTTAGGGAATGACGCATTGAGTCACTGCCTCACCCAACCTGCCTGGCTCAGCCAACTCCCTAGCTAGTCTTCCTTTCTTCTTCCACCTCTCCTAAGGCTGCTTCACATCTCCTTCTGAAAGGGTTTTCTGCTGCCAGTCCTGACAGGACTGATCAGAGGGTGCATCATTACAGTAGTGCTTGAACCTGATCAGGTCCATGAGTTAGGGCTAAGCTGGGTTTGACTCCGCACATGGCAGAAATAAGTCACATTTCTACTTATCTAGCTTCAGGCCTCCATGCAGGAGATGATACACAAGAAGATGTGATGTGAAGGAGTGTGTCTCTGGGATGTTTACAGCTCACTAACTTAAGAGGTTGTGTGAATTCTTTTATGTGGATGAACTTGACCGGGCCCATCCACAGATGCGTATGCCCTAATGCATAAGGACAAAGCATGGGTCCAGCCTAGGGCATGCCTCCCTCCCCTTTTTCCAGCCAGTCCCAAGGCTTTTTTTCCCCCTCAGGACTATGGCTTCCTCTTGGCCGTGTGGTTACTGCAGCAGGACAACACAGACACTCTTTCCATGTCACCTTCTGAGCCTCAGGAGTCAGTGGCATGGCTTGGTGCAGACTGTGTGGGTTGGGCCACGCAAGCCACCACGGCACCACAGAGACAGCTACGGCATGTGGCAATCTGACTCCCTGTCCGGTCAAGCCCTGACATCATGTGAGGGACATCGCACATCATTCTCCACACACAAGCAGCACAGCTTTGCCTCCAGAGAGGATACCCTCCTGGAATAGTGCCAGGTTCTTACACCTTCGCTTGTAGAAACGGACAGGCCAGGCTGGACCTTACAGCAGGATGAAGCTGAGCAGCTGGGTACCTGCCTAAATAATAAAATGGAGTACTATAACCGTCTGATACTATTACAGAGTGCCAGAGCAAGTGTAGACCCTGCTAAAGAATGCTTGCTGGGTCAGTATCCTTGCATGTTTGTCAGCTCATATTTCCAGGTGTGTTTCCTGGCCACATCCCAGCTCAGCACAAGGATGTGACTCAGCAAAGGTGTTTCCATGCAAAGAAGGTGAGCATATGCTGGAAGGGAGTTAGGACATGTTCAAAAAGGTCTCCTGGTCTTGGTGACTGGGAGGAATCTGAAGTGCATGATGTCTCTTACGTACCTTCCCCATGGGCCAGACATCCAGCAGGTCTCGAAGGTCCCTGAGGAAAACGGGAACGGAAAAGATTTCTTTTCTTCACATTGTCAAGTTCCTATTGTCACATAAAACACACTCATCAATTCTTCATTGGGATAGCACAGGGGCACGGAGGGTATTTAAGACACCTGATGAGAGTGTTGTTTGACTGAGGGTAAGGCTATCTATGTCCATATGGCTGCAACTGAAGTCCACAGAGATCATTGTGGAATAATGTTGTCCCACCTGGCTTTGGTACTGCTACCACTTTAGCAGCAGCAATATGGTGTTTGGAGTAGGCTGCAGAAGCCACTGAAGAAGATGAAAGCATTATTTGCTTTTGAGGCTCAACTTTGGTCAGGAGGGAGATGAGGGCCTGACAGAGCATTTGAACCGACCGAGGAATTTTCATGTGGCTGAGGAAAGAGGAAAAAGATGACAAAATCTGCTGTTTGCAGTGGTTCCTGGGCTGCGAGTGGGAAACAGGTTGTGAGACAGCACTCGCCTTATCTTCCAACTGTTCCATAGGGAACCATTCTGCCTTGGTGCTATAGCTTTTACTGCAGCTCTGGTAGCATCTCACTTCCTGTCCTTACCTTAAACCTGGATTTCCCAGGTCAAAACCGGTATTTCTCCAGTCTGCCTGCAAGCCTGTTCAAATGGCAGCTCTTTGGCATACAGGAATGGGATGCGACTCATAACTACACAAAGAATACTTAGAAAACTCTGTTCTCCAAATGAGAAAATCACTTGGAAGGTCTGTATTTCCAAGTCTCTCTTGGACCAACAAGTAGGAGCAAGAAACGCATCTGAATTTTTTTTACTCTTTCACCAACTCTGTATCCCGTCCCAAACTTCAATCATTGTTAATCTTAGCAGGAATTTTTTTCTGTGAGCTCTGCAGAATTAAGCAATTTAATTCAAAATCAAACAGGGCCATGATCCCACAACAACCTTCCCCAGGGCTACAAAACTACATTGCCAAATGCTAACCTTCTCCCTCTGCCCCTGTCCTGCCCTAGGATGAGCTGGGATTCCTGCCCTGTGATTCATTGCATTTGGATACTGATCTACTCCTGGGAAACATGTCATGGACAGCTATGTAACCTGTCACCCTGCTCCTTAGCTGTGACTGCAGGGCAGTATGTTTCTGAAGCTTGATCTTAAAATCAACGGTAAAGAAGTGTCTGCTATCTAACTAATGTACTCTAGAACCCAACTATCTTTTCCTTCAGCAATCTTCCCCTAACAGCTAACTTTTGTTGTAATTTTAGTACATTGCTTCTCATACTACCCTTGGTGGCCTCAGAGAGCGATTTATTCTGCCATTTGGGCAGAAGTCATTCATCTAAAGACAGTCACAGGACAGTTCCCATGTGTCCTTTCAATTTTCCCCCTATCTGCCACTCTGTACAAGGGAATGAGTTGACCTTCCAAGTTTCAGAGAGGCGAGTTTATAATTCTGTGCATGGGATCCAGCACCTCCTTGCAATGAGGAGCTGGTGAAATACGAACGAGAGGAGGTGGTCCCTTGGCAATGCCAGCAGTGTACCACAGCACTGAGCAAACGCTGCTTAGGGTGGGGCCACTGCAGCTTCAGTATTTTGCAGAACAGGTGTGCTCTGAGCTGTTTTAAGATTCAGGATGTTTGTCAAACATCAACTGGAGGAATGCTCCGTGTGTAGGGAGCGGCACGGAAGAAGCCATCAAAAATGGACTAAAAGACAAAGGGAAATTAAACTATTGAAGCGGGAGCGGTGTTAAGCTTTGCTGCCTGCAGACCTGGCAAAGGGGGAAAGCAAGGCGCACATAGGCATGGAGGCAGGATCCATGTCACCTGTCATTGTATGACTACAGCACAGTTATTTACATCCCAGCTAATCACTCTTGGATCCCTGTTGAGTCAATGCAAAGGAATATACGACGTATTTGTAGTGTCGACCTACAGATGAGAAGTCCGACTTTAGTTGTGCTTATTATTCCTGCTGATGCTGAGAGACCTACAATGCCTAGATGTAAGGTGTCTATATTTGTTCAGAGGACTCTGACCCAGAGAGATTGCCTTTGGGAGAGAAAATGTTGACATCACTCTTAAAATGCTTCTCTCTACGCCTTCTTTGTTCTTTATGGAAAAGGAGGGTGTTTATCCTTCACCTTTCCTCATTCCAAGCTCCCCAGGTGTCCATGTCACGTGGAATCAACCTTCTGATGGATGTCTCAAAACTTCCATCACAAAAATGAAAACTCTGACTTGCGTTGTTCTTGAGCACGATCCAGATGCATGCAGGCAGGAGAGTATGAGCATGCTGCACCCATATGTCTCATCCATCCCAAGACGCCAGGGCCTCCTCCAAAGGTCCATCCCCATTTTCTCTCAGGAAAACCTTAAGCTGAGTTGTGGCTATCTTACAAGCTGAGGTGATGAAGGGCCATGACAGCCACTATCATCGAGTGATGACAATATGAATGATCTCGATGCCTCCTGTGTACTGTGTTAACCCAGACTGTTGCCATGCTATCAAACTTCTTGGAAAGAGTTAAAATAAACATGGAGAGTTTCTTAAGAGGGGTCTTATAGGGGCGGGTAGGAATGGAGTGGACAAGTGAGCAGCGGGATGAGGGAAGGGAAAAAGAGAGAAGGGCAGGGACTGGAGCAACAAAAGGGGCTGGAGGGACTGACCACCACCTCCTGCTCACTATCTCCCTCAAGAGATGCTTCACAGATGACTTTTGAGAAATTCTAGGCCACATATCCTATCTCCATCGTGTAGCAGGACAGTTGCCGGCAAGCAGCACATTTTCCAGTGCTTTGTCCAGGCCTGTGATTGATTACCACTGATCCTCTGGGACTCCCACCGTCTGCCCCAGGAGGCTTAGTCGACAGTCTAGCAGCTTCTGGGCAATTAAGCTGTAATCTTCCTTTGCTCCATTTTATGCTGTTACTTCAAGTTGCTCCTCTCACCCTGTCCTCAGCAACTATCTCCTGACCTGGTGTTTTCTCTCTGCTACCTCCTCAGCTTTCATTATCACAATCCTTGCAAGTACTGGACACTGTTTTAAAAACACGTCCTCAGGACCTCAGAGGTGTTTACTCCTTTCAGCTAAAAAGCAGACTCGTGGAGAATGTGACGTATCACTCACACAGTTCAGAGGCAGGGCATTTCCCACATTATAAAAGAGTGGACCGCAGCCACGAAAGTTGAAACGTCACTTAAAAATGCTGCTGCTTGAGAGAGAGAATTGCTCATTGCTGTTAGAAGTACAAAAACATGATGTTACTCGAAAAGCCAGAAATAAAATCCCCTGGCAATTTGTATATGTTTCAAAATGCTGATGGTTTTTAAAACCCTTTTTAGATACAAGGAGGTCTGTGCCAAACTAAGATCCAGCAGTAAAAACAAACAGATAATGAAATAAACACTGTGATGACAAAAAAGAGGAATTGTTGCAATAATGTACTTTTCCAGGAAAATTAACCATAACAACAGTGCCGGTGAATCACTGGAGTTTTCTGAACCATAGGGGCTCCTGCTTATAAACAAGATGTTGAAATCTTATGGTGTTATTATTTCCACGGTAGCATTGGCGGTAGCTATGTAAAGGTTTTCTGGCACAGCAAGAAATTTCTCCTAAAAACCCTGACAAGGATTTTTTAACGCTTCCTGGAGAATTACATTAAATGAATGGGAGTTATCTGCCTAAACTGCTTACAAGTCTTTAGAAGTCTTACTGCAGCTCCGTCATGTGCAAGTGTTTGTAAGCTGTGAAACTGCTCTGGAGAAATATGAAGCATAAATTCTCCTGTGAGGAGGGGACAGACCCATAACTCACATCTCTGTGGGTGAAGACGGAAACCCTTGGCTCAGTGTATTGCCTTTCAGTGTCAAACTGTGAAGATCGAGTAGAAGAGGTTTAGGTCTAGAGGCCATCTTCAGCCTTTCCCTCAGAATCTTCCCAAATCCCGATTCTGGCGAACTTTATGTTCTTAAATCTCAGAGTAGTCTGGGTGATCTGTTTTAACCCCGTCAGGGAACTACCACCAAGCCATGATGCCACTCAGAAGGACGCTGTGCTGTGGGCATCTGAGCAGAGGCTCTGACACTTGTTCGGGGAACAGAGATGAAGGTTTTTTACAAATTGTGCCATCTGAACATGGCATCTGACCGCAATGCAAATCCAGGCTGGGCTGGGATTAACTGCAGGATGTTGCCATCACGGTGCAGCAGTTTTCACGGAGGGAGCTGCGGTGATCTGAGATTCCCTGGCTCAGTTTTCACCTACACACACTGCCACAGCTGCTGATAGGCAGCATTCCTGCAGGCAGTTACAGTGGAAAAGACAGGATAGACATGAAGGATTAACTGTTCTCACTCAGGCTTTGACGCGTTCCCGCTGGATCACAGCTTTTGGCACATCTGTGCTTCTATGACCAGTGGTGAAAGTACTCTGCTAATGTAATATCCACCATGAGCTGTGCCTGTGATCACACACGCGTACACACAAGCACACTCACTGATTCAGGGTGATTTTCTCTGTAAACAGTAGCACGTTTCCAGTGGGGTCTCAAGGGCCACATTGCCACTGCAGCAGAAATCCTTGCTATTAGCCACTGGGTGAAGCATGATGTTACCACATTGGTGTTTTGTAGACCCCACTCTGTTTACTCACATGGACTCATACTTCAACTGATCTTTTTCAACATTCCTGCGCTGGAGATTCTTCCCTACACAAAGAGTTTTTTGCTTCAGCGCCTGCTATATCTCTGAGATTAAAAGTATGAATGGTTCACATCAGTCTAAGAAAGCAGGTGGCAGAAACCTTCAAGTTCTCATCACTGAGCTATTTCATCTCATTGTAGTAATACCATTCCATTTATTGTTTTCATCTTTTAAATTTTGTTTTTGCAAAAGCAAAAAAATCCCGCTCTGAGCTGGACACGTTAGTTCCAGAGTTGTTCAGATCCTTACTGCAGATATTCCCAGGTTTAGCGACCTGATTCAGTGGAATTGCTGTGAATCTGCAATAGTAGTATTAAAACAGCACAATTCATGTTAATGGAGTCAAGAAACGAGACCACTCTTTCCCTCATAGCTCAGTAAGAAGTTGTAAGATGGAAGTGGACAAGTCTAGAAAACATCCCTCCTTCTCAGTAAGGAGAGAAGCAGACCATGGAAGTGATTTAGGTGCGGAGCTGGCTAGAGTGTGATGGGAAGAGAAGGAAATTTTTCCAATAGCTCTCGATGTTCTTGGAAAATGAGAACCTTGGAGGACTGTGGTGTTGAGCACTCCACTAGAAGAAGACATGCTTCTTTCCTGAAAAGAAAGCCCAGTCACTCTTTCTGGAATAGCATGTTTGCCCTGGAATTTGCCAGATTAGCTTTCTTCATCAACCATTTCATTGGATACGACATCCATATGAGGAAAAGAGGGTGACACTGCATAGGCAATGGCAGGCCAAATATCACCAAATGTCCCAGAGCAGTGTGGAACAGAAAAGCTAGCAAGGATGTGGGAGACAACTTGGATGTGATCGCAAGACTTGCATGGTTATGACAAAACCTGACAGAGACAGAAGGATATGGAGTAAATGTTGAGCGAGCAGGCCACAGGAATCAGAACACTGATTCTTGGGACTTCAAGGAGGTTAAACAAGAACCTGGAAGTGTAATTGCCCTGTTGAGGACACCCCCTGTACAAAACCTCTCTTCTGTGTGTGGCCAAACATGGAAGAGTCACAGCAAGAGTTATTCTGGCACAGGATCCACATGTGATGTCAAGCAGGAGCAGAGGAAAGGTGCACCGATGCCCAGCGTTGTCGCATAAAGTAGATGTGCCTGCCAGCAGCAAGGAGTGTGCATGAGGGATGACTGTCTCTCTGCATTGGGCGCAAAGGGATGTACTGAATTAATTTAGATTACACAGTGAGCGCTTGACAGCTAAAGTTGAATAAGTTGAATCCCACCTGTGAATGCCTACATGGATAACAGAAATATGAAAATGGACTCTTTAACATAGCTGATAAGCTTATAATGAGATCCACTTGTTGAAAGCAGAAGCTAGGCAAATTCAGACTAGAAGCAAGGAATGTTTTTTAACCACGGAGATAATTAATCATTGGAAAATTTTACCGATGCTTGTGGTTGATTCTTCCATCACTGGCAATTTCCAAATCAAGATTGGATTGGTTTTCGGAAATAAATTGTTCTTTGCTTCAAACAAGAGTGAATGCAAGAACATCTCTTGATGTTCTCATATCTCCTGATACAGCTTAGGCTAGAAGTTACTGCAAGGTAGGTGGAACAGGCCTGGAGGCTCAAATACAAAAAGTATCTGTATTACAGAGATATACTTTTTCTGCATATGTTAATGGCATTGCATCTCTGCAATGTCAGGAATCAGCTCTATTGTATATCCCAGCATATAGATCCAGACAAAACTCACTTAGGGCAGTTTCCTTCAGGGCTTGTGTCAGAACATTGCTGAAATACAATATTAGCTTGAGCTTCAGCTCCTAATGGCAGCTTAAATGCTCCCAAACACCAGCTTAGTTTCACTTTAATTGTACAATGATGATCTCCTTATGAACATGCCTTGCAATCATTTTCTTGCATAACAGAGGAGCATAATGGTGTCTGATGGCCCAGACTCAGTGTCTTCTTTGCGTTCCCATATTGCAGGAGGAATCTAGGGGGACCTGCAGATGGGAATGTATTCAAAACAGTTTTGCATCTTATTTTTAGTATTTCTTCATATCTCGTTAACAATATAAAAGAATTCTTAAGAATAAAGTCAGCATGACAGTCCCCCTCCCAACTGCTGGGTTTTAACCCCATCATTCCCAGATGTCTGCTGAGAGGCATTGCAAAAAAATAAGCAACTGTCAAAGTAAGACTTGTTTCAGCTGATATTTGTAAAGGGGGAGGAGAATCAAAAAGCTTAGACCATAACAGCAAAACAAACCACAGACAAAGCCTTAAATGCACCTTCCATTTGCTTATTGAAAGCTAGTTCTTTGCAGATTGCAACTAATCGTACGTCCAAATGAGTAACTGCTGTTACCGATAGGCATTAGTTCATTATAAGACATTCCTCACGTTAGCTAACGTTCAACCCACTCCAGGATCTGCATCTCAGTTCAAGATTGAAATTGACATCGGAGTTCACAACACAAAATAAGGTTTATTAGTAGAGTTATTATAGCTGTGATGATCGAAAAACACAGACAAACATTGTTTATAGGGAGTGGTCACACCTTTTGTTAAGACAATTTCCATTTGGAAAGACTTGTTCGACTCAAAAGCCTTTCTTTTGGTCTGAAACAGAATGAGGTTTATTCACTTCTGGAGCGCTTAGCTTGTGTACTCTAGCGGCTGAATTTGCGTCATACTTTATTGAATACGTCGTCCACACACGAGAAAGCAAGGGTCACGTTTACACATGTTCTCCTACTGCCATGGCTTTGGAAGTACTAGCCAACAAACCTTCATACTGTAAAATGGGTACTGGTGAGTGAGCCTAAAAACACCGCACTAATTCTGCTGTTGCTTGTATGGCAAAGTGTCCCTGAAAAGTCGGTCAAAGCTCAGAGTCCATTTAGCTGGAAACTACCAACTACCCTACACTTTACCAAGCAGAGAGTTGCTATGCTAAGAAGTGTCTGAAAAATCCCCAGTTTTTGAAGTAAATAAACCAAAGCAGCTATAACAATAAGTGGAGTTAATTATTAAAGCCAAATAACACCAGAGAGCTTAAAGAATAACAGTTACACCAGGAATAGAGGCTTTGCTGTGCTTGAATGGACACAGTCTATAAGCAGCAGGACATCCAAGAGTGGTTTTGTGCTATGCTTCGCTCTGTCTCCAAGACCTCTGGACTTCTTCATTGTTTATATGGCTCCACATAATAGTACAGTTGTCTGAGCATTTCCAGTACCCCAGCTAAGATCTAGCTCCTGAAAACAGCTAAACATGCGTGCCACTTCGTGCTACAAGGCTCATTGACCTGGATCTGCAGAATGAGAGGACACATCCAATCCGCCCTGTCAGAAACTGCTGCATCGTCTCGGCGCACGCAGGCCGCGGACTGCAGTTGTTTGTTGCAGATTTAACCAACTTCCCACTTTTCCTCATGTTTTTGTATTGCTCTGCCACCTGCAACACGTTTAGCCAAATCTTGGACCGATTGAAGTCTAGGGCAATTATTTCAGAAACAATGTTACCCTTCTCCTGCTGTGAGTGATTCCTGAGAACAAAGCAATCGGAAAGACTGAAACCTCCGGCATGGCGAGATTAGTCAGGGATTGGTGCCACAGCCGGGACCAGGGTTTAGTCATCCTGACACAGTCCCGCTGAGCCCTTGACCAATAAGTTCCAGCCTTGTTTGTTGTCCTCACTGAGGAGGACAGAAATACATGAGAAACTTAAGTTGTGTGGTAGACATCTGAGTCAAGCACTTACCACACGGCTGTCACACCCACTGCTGTTTGGTTTACTCAAACTTAATAACTCTTCAGTATATTATGTGGATTATGGAAATGCTGTAACTTCAGACGAGTTGGCAGAGAGGCATATAGCTATAAAGCAGTGGACTGTAATCCTTCCAGCGGGCATCGTGGCCTCTTCATCCATCCCTTCATATGTAGGTTTGTGGGTCTCTGCCCACAGAAATTATTCTGACGGAATATGTGATTCTCCCTGGCCAGATCTATATAATAATTTCCTTTTCCATCAGAAAGATTGAGTAGTAAGGGATTTATTTTCTACTTGAAAAAAACACTCTGGTTTGCCTCTTTCTCCCAAGCTTGGGAAAATCCATCAGGGTTTTACAGGGCTATTACGCTATTTGCCAAATCACCAAGCAGTTTTTTACCTGAAAACTTTGAAATGTGAGTGCTGTAAAGTTACATCCTCTTAGAAGATCAGTCTGCCTCAGCTTTGTTTGGACTTTCAGCAATGTGCAGCTTCATCCTGGCCCTTTCCCTGCTCATTTGAGTTTATGGATGATGCAACTAATGTAGATAGGGATTACAGAAATCTTGGAAGGTCCTGAAGCTTTCCCTGGTTCATGACCGTTATTCTGTAAAGTCAACAAATTCAGAAGCCTGTTTTGGTAATTTAATTTAAGAAAAGGCAGGAAGAATTCACTTTGGGTGCCCCTAAGAGGAATATCGCAAGGGAAAAAGAATCTGTATTTCGGTTGCTGTATTTTGGTTCATGAACCTGTATTTTGGTTCATAGTGCATGCAAATGTATGCATGCGTGTATGTAAGTGTATAAATATCTGTCTGTCTATCTATCTTTTTAATTTATCATATATATCCCATAATATCATATCGCCACAGATTTTTTTATTATATTAGGCTAACACTGAGTAGAAGACAGACGCTCTGAAGAAACTGCAACCTAAAAAAGGCAAGAAAGACAAAGGAGAGGGAAGCATGGTTACCTCTACTGAAATAAAGCATAGAAGCATCGCCCACCTGTTTCCAAGCCATCTGCAAGAACTGCCTGACTTAGATGCCTCAGTGGTTGCAGCATTTAAGCTCAAAACAGCAATGAGTTTCTGAGCATGTAGGGAGCCAGCTCCCTGCTCGTTATACTGCCAGTGCAGACAGGTAGTAGGGGATATGAGCAACGCGTAACGTCACTTCCCAACACAAGAATAGAGAAACGAACACTGATTTCTGTGTCTTTACCAAAAAAAAATTACCTCATGCCTTGGAGGTTATATTTCTGTGGCTGCTGAGTCTGTGAGTTTGGCAGAGAAAAGAAAACAAAAAGCAAGTCGAGTGATCTGACTCTGGCATGCTGTCAGGGAAGAGTCACGTGCACGGGCTGGGAGATCTTTCGTACAGACATCAACATATGAGCAATTTTCAGCCGGCCTCCTCCAGCCTGACAGAGGGTTTGTCGCAAAAGAGGAGCTGATTTGAAGGCAGACTACAGAGAGCTCTGAACTGCCAGTCACCAGCATTCTTGTCAGCAATGTCTCATGAAGGGCTGCAAAGCTGGAGTCTCTCTCAAACAAGGAGAGGCTGAGAGAGCTGGGTCTGCTCAGCCCATGGGAGAGAAGGCTCAAGTGGGTCTTAGCCATATGCATAAATACCTGATGGTGGAGTAAAGAAAACACGACCAGGCTATCCTCAGTGGTGCCCAGTGACAGCACAAGAGGTAATGGGCACAAACCAAGATACAGGAAACTCATGTGGATAATAAACTTTTTTACTATGAAGGTGGTTGAACTCCGGCACAGGTTACCCACAGAGGTTATGGTGCCTCCAGCTTTGGAGATATTCAAAACCTGACTTGACACAGCCCTGAGAAACCTGCTGTAACTGACTCTACCCTGAGCAGGGGTCCCTGCCAACCTCAGTTATTATCCTGTGATCCCATGAAATGGAGCCAGACCCCAGCTTGTGCACCTCACACTTTGCTGTCACCCCGCCACAGAGAGGAAAGTCCCCATTTCCATGAGAGTCATCAGAGCACGGCCATATAGGTGGCACCTACCAAGGGGTCTGCCTGATCCTCCACCTCCCACAGGGCAGAAGCCCAGCCTGCCCTCCAGGCTGCCTGTGCAACGTAACAGCCACAGCGTGCTTCCTCCTATGTTATCTCACCCATAAGCTACGCAAACAGGTAAATGAACCAGCCATCCAACCGGCTGAGATGAAGGTTTCCCCCATAGCAATGTTGGCTAAGGGGAGTGGAGGGGAAAAAGGGGCCTCCCGTTCCTCTTGCTGCGCTTTCGAACGCGGAAGAAGCCCAAAGGAGGCATTAAGAAGTGCAGTAGCAATGTCATAGCTTCCCTCCTGCTTACAGCGTTTCCACTGTTGCCTTTTATTAGCTCCTCTGAAATGCAAACAATTTAAATAAGGCAGAAAGAAGGTTCAGTGTCCTTGGTCAGCTAATTAATGATGTTTTGAAGGCACTGGAGACTTTATCAGAAAGCAGCGGGGACATGGGAGGAAGGAAGTGCCCTTCCAGAGACATTACAAATGGCCTTACAGGCATACAAATGTGTGTTCTTTGGGCTGGTAAAAAGCACTTTGTTAGAAACAACTACTCATCAATGGGGGCGTGCTGCAAGAAGTGCCTTGCTTAGGTTTCCTAAAATGTTGCTTTGATGCAATTTGCTGGCTTTCCTGCTTTGCAATTTTCCATTCTGCATCTTGTTTAGCTAGGGAGGATTAATGAGAACTGCCTGCAGTCAGCTAAACTGTCTTTCTGGCAAAGTCTCATGAGGAAGCTGTGGAGATCAGTAAACAGAGCTGAAAGTGCGGGTGGCCATGAGCTGCCTTTTTTTTCTCTGCATGTGCAAAGGAAGTTAGAAGTGCAGCAGTCAGCCCTGTCAGACAGGGGAGATATTTCACAGGAAATAACAGATGGCTTCAGGCTCGTATTTCTCTTGCAGAAAACCGTGCCCAGGTATCTTGAAAAATGGATGCTTCAGGCTAATTTGTCTCTTTCTTTTTGGTACTTTGAGGCATACCTCATGCATAAAAGCATAAAACATAGGCTGAAAAAGCCTAGGCCTTCTTTGTTTGCGTAATTATATATGCTTTTTATTTTGGAGGATAGTGAATGATTGAAAGTTCAAGGTATCTGAAACAGCAGTATGCATTTCTTTCAACCATAATTGGTGGTGGGCAGTTGTCAGCATCATCAAGAGTGAAGGGGTCCCTTTCTGTATGTTCATTTGGAAGGACATAAAGCAGCAGAGTCACTGAAGGACTTCAATGCATATCTTTCAATACCATGAAAGATGCCCGCTCATCATCATTCTCGTGTTTCTCACCCCTGTGTACCGCCTCTTGCACCCACAGATTCCTCTGCAGCTGCAAACAAGGACTCAGGCCTGTCTCCTGCTGTACCCCACCAGGAAAGCTTCCACAGATGGGTTTCATGGCAGCAAAACCATTGCCGGTGACACCTGGGAAGAGATGCCGATTGGCAAAATAGATGGGAAGGCAGTGTTATCACAGCTTGTCTGCCCTGTATGGCTGCAAGCTTCCCGAGATGCTGGCAGCGCCTGTTGGCTGAGGAAGAGGAGGTCTGTGTCTCCAAGGAGGGTGGGCCTAGTGTCTCATGATCTGAGCTGAGAGAGGCCCAAACGTGACTCCAGAGACAACCATGTTGCTAGAGAGGACTTTCTATTTTGGGTAATGTGCATCAGAACAAGACCCATGTGCATGGTGAGCAAGAGGAGCTCAGCATGTGAATCGTCATCAGTGCCTGTGGTATGGGGCCAAACCCAAATGGTTGAGGTCTCTCCGGGCTGAGTTATCACACATTTTGGGACAGTCAGGAGCAGGTGCATGTTACTGGGAACACTGGGATGGTCATTTCCCCACCCATGACCTTCATGCCTGCCTGATGACCTGTAGTTACACCATCCCAGTGACAGATGTGATGACGCAGCCCAGGAAGACCTCATCGTGGTGGTCCATCCCTGCCAGAAGTCATCATACAGGACAGAGGACAGAAGCTATTTAGCTCACACCACGTGATGAGGACAGTCAGGACGTCCCAGCTACCGCAGCTTAGCTAAAGCCTGATGTTCGAACCCACCGCAGACCCAGGAGCTGACAGCCTCAGCTGCGAAAGGGGCAGCAGGGGAGGGCAGCACGTGAGATATACCAGCCTATCTCTCCACTGCCTTTCTTACTCAGGGCTACGTGCACTGATCTTGTTTTGAAAGCCTCTTGTTTACACATGGCAGGTTGCAGAGATGCAGCAGGAATGAGAAAAGCAGCTCTCCCTTTTCTGCTGATGGCTGATATCAGATGACTTTCAGTCATTCACTCTCCTGCTCTCTGGTCTACTGGATACTTACCCGTACCATGTTGCCTTCTCCCTGGGCTTGTCCTATGGACATAACTGGAGTGGTTTGCAGATGCAGGCATCAGAGAACAGCGCTACCCAGTCCTGCCTGCTCCAGCACTACTACCCTTGCCAGATCTCTCCCATTTGGTTGTAGGACTAGCCCACCACCACCTGTCTGCCTATTCTTGAACAGTATTTTCCTTTTGATTGATTTAACAGTCACCATGTACGAGTTCTGTATTTTGTTGAAGGTTGTATTGATTTTTTTAAAAGTTTACTTGATTGACTGATTTTATAAAATGCTGTGGGAACCCACCAGTTCTGTTACGACTCTTTTAATTTTCGGCCTGTTTCGTTTAGTCCTTTCACTCGCTTCTGTCTCTTACCTTATGGCTTTAAGGAGTAGTATTCCACTATTCCCCATGTATTTAACCCTACCACCCCCTCGACAGATTTTTCACCCTAACTGACCTACTCCCACTTTCTTAATTCTCCTATGTCTTCTTCTACCTTTTTCCATGAAGCAGTTAATCCTTAGATCCATGTTAAAATTAAGGTATTAAATACAGCTTTGTAAGGGTCTGTTTTGATTCATGTCTATTCAGTACTTGCATTAACAAAACAGATGAGGGACTAGAAGGACCACATATTAAATTTGGAGATCAAAGCAATGGCAAATATTCTGGAGGAAAGAGTTGAAATTCAGAATTACCTTAACAAATTGAAGAAATGTTCTGAAAAGAAAAATCCAAATGTTATTCAGCAGGTACAAAAGGTACTGTACTTAGGCTATAATAACCAATGATATGATTATTCAATGGTGGAAAACTGGTTGGTAGCAGTTTTGGAGAGGGACATATGAATGTGATGGTGGATCACAAGGTGACCATGGCATTTTATGTTACAAAAATTGTTGGCATGATACTGAAATCACCTGAGATGACTATAGCTTGCATGAAATAATCCTTCTGAAGCTTATTGGTAAGGCATCAGCTGCAATACTTTGGCATTCTATTTTAAGAAATCCTACAGAAGAATCCAGGGAAATAGACTAAACAGTCTTCAAACACTGCTGAAAAGAAGGTACGATCAATCATCTCATTCATTGGGGATGGAATGGGAAGATTCAACACTAGCTCTGAGCAAAACATGTTAATGAAGAGGAAGGTGAACCACTGCAGTATAAGGTCTGGGAAGGTCCTGCAGNTTTATGCCTTTGGCATTCTATTTTAAGAAATCCTGCATCAGAATCCAGGGAAATAGACTAAACAGTCTTCAAACACTGCTGAAAAGAAGGTACGATCAATCATCTCATTCATTGGGGTTGGAATGGGAAGATTCAACACTAGCTCTGAGCAAAACATGTTAATGAAGAGGAAGGTGAACCACTGCAGTATAAGGTCTGGGAAGGTCCTGCAGCATCTTCTGCTGGAGATCTTTAAGAACAGGTCAGGCATGCACCTGCAAGAAATGACCCTGACAGGGAGGGTCCTGCTGCGGGAAGAGGAACAGCCTTTTTGATTTCTTGAGGCCCCTTCCAGCTCTCAAGTCTGCTTCCTGCCCAGACATGAACCTGCATCCTCTGCTATTACCTCTATCCCGTGTGTCTCCCACAGTCTGACCTCAGCCCAGACTCACCCACCCTTTTGCAGGAACTTGTTTGCTAGCCTCTAGCAGATTGCTGACATCTACCTTCATTTTCTGCCTCTTCTCTTTCTCTTGTCCCTTCCCCCATTGCGTTTTTCCCTTTCTTTCTTCCTACACTTAGCCTTTTTCTACTCGCTGCAATCCTCTGTCCTGCCCTGGACCTTGCCCCTCTCTGCAGACAGATCAGACAGGGGATGGCGAACGTCACCTTTCACGGTAAAGTTCGCACCAAGGAGATGGATAAGAAATCTCCGCTCCCAGGCCTCTGCATCAATGCTCCAGACTGTTTGCCTACTCACCCCTGCTTTGGTTACATTTGGTTAAGATTTGGTAGCAATTTTTCCCTGCTCCTGAGGGATATTTTTTTTTACTTGTTTTTGGAGAGGGCTTTGCTTCTGCAGACTTGTTGACCAGGTCAGATGGGCTGGGTGTTTTAACCCAATCTCTGCTCTGTTTGTCTCATCTTTTAGGATTTTCTCTGTGGCTTTTTTTTTTTTCTTCACTTTCCACATGCGCCTCCAACCCAGCCCAAACCCAAAAGACTTCAATTCTAAGAAGTGTTTTCAAGCATACAATGCTGAAGGACTGGGTTTAAAATTAGGCCAAATGAGCAAACATGGCCATAAAAGGAGAGCACAGCGGGCCAAGACCATGTGTAGCCTTGCAAATCCACCCTGGGATTTTGATTCCAGTAACAAACCCATCTGAGATTTGCTCTCACAGTTTACACTCTCCTCCGAAAACAAGCCTATGGAGAGCGTGATGCAGCAGTTTCCATAGCAGCCAGCACGAGAAGAGTCCATTAAGTGATCACAGTCCTGTCTCAAAGTGAATTACCAGGCTGCAGGTGAACTTTTGCACCTCCAAAAATGTCTCTCGGGGAAAATACGTTGTTGTGCACTGTGGAACACGAGAATGCCGATAGGTTAAACTGACTTGCTGCTGCATTGTTATCTTTAATTATGTCTGCGCTGATTTTTAAAAAGTACAGCACACGCTTTTCCTTTTTCCTGTCAGGTGGCTTTTGTGATTTTTTTTTTTTTTTTTTAAGGACAAGACAGAGTACCCAAGTCAATAACTACTAATGAAATCTGCTTCAGGCCTCCGTGCATTCTGCCACTATTAGATTGTCAGCCATCCCATGAGAGATGCTATTATCCATGTGGGTGTGGAAAATGGTCTATCACTGTTAATAATTTCTATTACAGTAGCAGGTAGCCCTCCAAACATATCAACATCTCATTATGATGACTTTTTTTCACACACGGGAAGTTGAAGATCCTCTTGTATGCTCAGGACGTAATAAATGAATAAATGGAGCTGGGAGGTGGAAAAAGGATGGATCCTGGTGAGATCCTAGAAGCGCACCAAAACACTCTATCCACTCACAAACCCAGCTCCTTAGATAGCCAGAGACACAGCTGTACTGCCAGTACGTGGTGAGGAGGTCCTGCACACAAACTCCTGATCCGGACCTTGCGTAATCTCTCCCTTTTGTTTCTGTATGTACAGCTCTGTCTTACTGATAACAGCAAGTGCTAACAGGTGAGCAGGCACCTTTCTCAAAAGCAAAGCACAGCTGCGGCTGTTGATATCTTGACCGGCAGATGACTTCGGGCTTGCGGTAGCAGAAGACCCAGGTTAAAATAGCAGAGCGGTTATTTAACCCAACTTTGATGCTCTTCCAGAAAATCACTTAAAACCTTTAAACCCCTCCACACTGTGACTACCATAATAGCCACATGAAGAGCTACGAAAAACTTCATGTGAAGGAAGGTAATGAGAAAACTATAACGTCCGGGAAAAACAAAACAAACAAGCGAATGAACAAACCCCAACCTTCCAGAGAGCGCGAATTTGGCACGACCTCTGTAAGGTATCATTCGCTTCCTGTTTGCTGCCAAAGTACAATGAAGTTTATATTTGGGCCCCGCCTTTCAGTGTCTGGGTCTAAAAATATAGCAATGAACTTGTGACACAGAGGTCCTGTCTCCTGGAGAAGCAGGATTTAGATCTAGCTGCAAAGCACAAAATCTCCTCTCTTTGAGGCAAAACTAATTTTGAGTAGGTGGATGGCTTTTTTGGTTTGTTTGTTCTTTTTTTTTTTGCCTTTCTATTTTTAGGTTGCCAGACTCGCGAGGATTTCATTAGGGTTAGGCCAGACTTACACAGCTGCTTGTTTTAAGTGATTATGACCACAACCATTTTAAGGCCCTTGTCACCATGGTTACCTTGATGCTGTTCTCCAAGATGTCTGAGCCGAGACAGGGCTGAGAGGGAACATGGGGCTGCCTGAGTAGGAACATACATGGATGTTTAATCCATAAATCTTTTTATTTCCTTTAAAGTGTTGAGCGTCCGCTCTGTGGATGAGAAAAGTATGTGAAGGATCACATTTAGTCCATGCTCACATGCCACCAAGATGACTACTTGATGGTCTTCAGACAACTCTTCCTTTCAAATAAGAAAATCTTTGGACGACAGTGTGGGAAATGCCGTGAGACGGGGGCAAAATGACACTTTGGGAGACAATTCAATGCCTTAATTATAATTCTGTCTGAAAATTTACTCTTACACCTAATGCTATTTCTAACTGAGCTTTCATTCCTCATGTGAAACCCACCACTCGTGTTTGGTGGGAGTTAGACCAGACGTATTCTCAGTTTCTCAGCAGCAGACTGACTAATGCTGATGCTTGTATGACTCTGGTTCACTTGTTTCATCTTCTCTTTGCAGAGTTCACTGCTTTGTTCTCTTCCTGTTATTTCTGGAAGCATTTCTGCTCCCTCCTTTCCCTGTTTAAGTTCATTTTTTCTGTTATTCCTAAAGCAGTTATAGTCTTAGTGGTTATTGGAATAGTTTGATGTGGCCTTGCTGATTCAGTGGAGCCCCTCAGAAAATGGGGGAATAGGCTCGTTATTTTCTTACTACATTTGTCCAAGAACCAGAGTCTCTTTCAAGCCTCATCTCACTCCATGGATCCCCTGGGAGATGCTTTAGCATGGGCTCTCTTTTGCGTGCACAGGACTAACTTTACACCAACCAGCCCTCCTAAAAAGAGATCTTGGGTGATTCCCCAGACCATTGTACAAGAGGCAGTGAAAGATAGAGCATTTCCAGCTGGAAGGCACAAGGGCTACTGTATGAGGGAGGGATCACTGGAGCGCTGCTGCTAAAAGGTCACACTACAGAAACCTAAGGGCCCTTAGCTGTGAAAGGACACAGTCTCTTACCCACTCTGTCCCTTTCCATCCAGTAGATCTATAAAACATCCAGGGCAGCCACCTGGCTCTAGGTCTTGTCTGCAGCCCCGGAACACTCCTGAGTACAGCAATTATTGATGGCCTGGGCTAGAGTAGCAGAGATGTTGCATGGCATGGCTGGATAGCAAAGAGGTTGCACAGTATGACTGAATAGTAAAGAAAATACATGGTATGTCTGGATAGTAAAAAGTTTGTAAGAATTAGAGGAGCCAATAACAGCAGCAGAATGTGAGTAGGGATTTTTGCATGGTGCTTATTTGCAGTATGGCTGGTGTTAGTCATTGCTTACCCAAGCAGGTGCAAAATGTTCCCATCACGTTAGTACATCTTATTGAGCTGAAAGTTTAAGGTCTGAAAAAAATTCTGTCATAGCTAACATTTGTGTGAGAGAAATGTGAATATCAGAGGGAATTATTTTAATCAGCTCTATGTGTCAAAACTAGCTGATTCCTAGAGCCAATTTCTCAGAACAGCCCGGATCCCTTTCTAGACAGTGTTAGTACTCCAGTACTTCTGAGCTGGTGACAATCTAGCTTACTTCAATATGTCCCAGAAGCGGTGCGAAGGGCATAGTCTAGGTGACAACTATTCCAACACTCATATATATCCAGCCCTGTCTCAAAGCCTTTTTCAAGCACTGATGAAATAAAGATCTTCTTTGCCCTGGAAGGCTCACAAACATGCAATAACACCTAAACAGTTCTAGGTATCTTCTGAGTCAGTCACCACCGATCTGCCAGTAACTGTGTTTCCCAATGGCAAAGCTAAGATTCCAGAGCTCATCAAAGACAGGATGCTGATGACTTGACCCCTCTCGCCTCTCCCAAACTAGTGGTTATGTGTGGCAGATGGGAGCTGGCCAGAGAAGGGGAAACGCAGTCTGTACCGGGGTGAGCATGCACTGGGAACCCTTGCCCAGGGCTGTCTCAGTGCCACACCAGTGCGATGTCCCGGGGCATGGGTTGCTGCTTTCTGGGGTTTGGGCCATGAGAGCTGATGAAGAGCACTCGGCAGAGACTGATGGCGAAGGTGGCCTTTGGTGTGGTTAAACCAGGGAGAGTGACCAGCTGTATTGCTGTAAAACAACTCTCAAATATTTGCATGCATACAAAATCAGTTACTTCCCTGCCCTGAACTGCTATGCACTCTCTGCATCAGTTTTCTTGCGATTCTTTAAAAAGCAGTGAACTCATGGTAATTACAAAACCGCTGTGTTGAGCACTGGCACATCAATTTTTCTCTTTTCTACTTCAGGCTTGCCATTCTCCCTCTCAGAAACCCCAAAAGCTCTTTAAAAGAAAAACCCCAGCCATCTGTAAAATGTAGTATGTGACGGGAGTGCAAGAGCAACTGGTTTTGCTTGTAAATAAAATACCAATCCAAAAAATCAGTAAATGTTGTATATTTGTCTAGGGGGGTCTTGCAGCATGTTTGGACAGCTGCCGCTATTAAAACTTTTGCCAAGTAAATTTTAAAAAGCTACCTTCTAACTGCCATTTTCACAAATATATAAGGAGATTTGCAGGTATTTCAATGCCAAACTTTTTGGAGCTACCTTTAGAGTTACTTTCAATATATTCTAAACCTTTGAGTAGCGTATTCATTTTTACTCTATATATTGCCTCAATGTAATACAGGCAGTAAATGTATTAGTAATATACAGTCTATGCTTGCATGGAAGTATAGCCAAGAATGTTGGCTATATAATGTTGTTTCAGAATGTTTTTTGCCTACCTTGGAGGCAATATTGAATAAAACATGCCACTTATTAGTTTTTTTAAGGATTTAATGTAGAATTCTAAATCTCAGAACTGCAAAGATAAACGAAGAGTATTTGCTGCCAAACTGAGCCCAGGGTGAACTTAATTCCCTGTTACTGAACAGCACCAGCTAGATTTGGGACATATTCATGGTTAAGAAAAATCTCTTCAAGACATGCCCAGTTTGTGCAAGACAAAATGTAGACTTAATTCCATCGGAAGCCGGGGACCTTTACACTGGTGGTGGAGGCAGAGGCTGCAGAAAGACATGCCTCCGGGCTTTTTTCCATTGTGTCACTCAAGTGATTCCCTAAGGGAACAAAGTTTATTCTTACATTTTCCAAATGCTAATAATATTGCTCTTTCTGTTTTCCTGCAGAGACTTCCCTCACCAGTTGCAGTGCCAGAATACAGGCAGGGACCTGGAGTGGGAGGAGGTGACACTGCAGCTAGGGGCATTTGGAAACGTATTGCTGTAACTCTTTATATGCTGAAAACCCTGGGTTTGACTCTAAATTGCAATGGATGAGGCAGCCTCTCTTCAAGTTGCAAGGATTTTTCTCCTGACTCCGACTTGAATATTTATTTGCATTAAATGTATTTTTTTCCCAGGTACAACTATAGTCCAATGATTCCTTCTCACAGGAAAGTAAAGCAAAAGCTCCAGAAGAAATCCACCCCCAAGCAGTTTGAGATTTTTTAACTCTGCAAAGATTCCAGGGGCGGGAATGGTGCCATTTTACTATCCATTATCGAACACTGGCATGCTATTCCCAGCCAGGGACATTGCACGATCTTTGTTGATGATGTTAGAGCTGATTTGGAGACTAGCATTTTGTATTACATAATTGCTGTCAAAGAGTGTTGTATTCAAGCAGTCTGAGCACAGGACCGGATACCATACGGTCCATGCGGGGGCCCTCTCTGGCCTCTGGCACTCATCTCTGATGAAGTTATTTGCACAGTCTCTCCCAATTTCACCGGATGTGGAATTGCATTTATGGTGTGTGCTAACAGCTATCACTCCTCTCCAGAGGGACTGAGATGTTTTGTTCACCCTCCTATGTAGAAAACAATAGAAACAGGAGGATAAAGGGCTGGAACACTTTTCTGAAAGCATATATTCAAGGTGATTTAGATCTGAATCTGAGGAGAAACTTATTTTGGCAACACATATTCCACTTGATTAATCTATAAATAGCTATTTAGAATTCAAAATACTCTTCATAAGTTATACCCCTGATTTGGCCTGAGTGAGAAACAAAATGTGGTCTTCAGAATGGAAGAAAATAAAATGAAATGTTCCTTGGATGGAGCTGACACGACCTTGGCCCCAGATGGCGTTTTCTTCTTCTTTATGACCTACCGAACTAGCTTACCATGTGGTCAAAATTACATTAAACATTTCTGCAGTCCTGGTGCATACAGTAAGAGGTTCTTCTTCCAAGGGAAGTAGCTCATCCTTAGGAGGTGTTTGTATTGCTATCACCATGGCAACCAGAAAAGATGAAAGTCAGAACCCAAAAAAAACCCCAACGTTAGCTGAGGTACGGATGGGCAGTCAGATTGTAAAACCATGCACAGATTTGTAACGGAAATGACTGTTCTGTATTAAACAAATCTAGCAGAATTCTTAGAGCCATAGCCTAAAAATAGCACTCACAGCTTCATTAACTGCAACGGCTTTTATAAATCCCTGTTAAAGCAGATATCAGGAATGGAGAACTCTCCCTCTGACGGGGGTGAGGTTTCTCCATCCTGCTTCGCAGGGAATCATGTCCCGCAGCACAGACTGCTTCCAAGCAAGACTCTTTGTGACCCTGATTTTGACGTGAGTTTTGTGAAACATGGCTATAAACAGCTGTGACACTCGGTCTGTCTGAGCTAGGCCATGAGAGAGAGACTTCAAATAAACCCTAAAATCTGAGCCCTGAATGTGACACTTTGGATCCTACTCCAGTAGACTTGCTTGAGAGTCATTGTCTAACTCGGTTTGGAAGAGACTCGTTGGTCGACCAGGGTTTTGGTGCCATCCCACATGGAGAGAATCTTTGCCTTGCTGCCTAAATTGGAAGAACATACAAGTAGAATTCCACAAAAATTCTTTTGAGTTGAAGGGATAAGCCTATATTTTCCACAGGATAGGACAGAAATCTGATTATTAAGAAGTAGCTAGAAAAACTACAGATTTCCCACAGCAATATTCCATTAAGGCATGGTTTGGCCCTAGGTTTGAACTATGAGTTCCTGTCTAAAATTAAACCAGCTCTGGCTCAAAAAGGTTCCTCCTCACGTGTTCCCGTGTTCTATCACAGAGGAATCTGGCAGAAACAATAATTTGAAAACAGTTCTTAAATCTAGTTGCAAACCCCAGGATAGACAAATTTTTCCTCTTTCACCATCATTTTCTAAGTAAGAACATTTGTTTACATCTCTCTAAAATATTGCTTCATCTCATAAAGGGAAGGCTATGTAGAACAAGTTCCTTTATTATTAGACAGAATAAATTCAGCAAGATTCTTCCAGGTCCTCTTCTTTACCTATTTATCATAGGCTAATAAAGAGAGTTCTTTTTCCCTTGGTGAATTTAGGGATTAGATAAATAAAGCTCAACACCACTGAGTCAGATGAGGACTCGCTTGTTAAACATCAACAAGCACCCAGCCTTTTCAAGTGTCTGCTTACTGATATCTCTGTGGCAGGTTTCATGGTTTGGTTTTGCATGGTTTTTGTACACGTGTACATGTTAAGCAAGCATGACTATGTGTGATTACTAGGCTAAGACTCCTTTGGCTCTGTGGGAGCCAATCTTTTTCTCTAGCAAAGGCAAGCTGCTGGTTCCATGGTCTTACCATCTCTCACAGCCTTCCTGGTCCTTTGTCTTCACGTGTTTCATATGCTCCTGTCTGCCACAGCTGATCATTTGTTTTGAAACTCTAAAGTACAGTTTATCTCCCATTCTCTGTTTGCATGACATTGCAGAACAGTTTTTTCATCAAAACAGAGTATAGACAGACTTGTATTTACTCTCCCATCAAGGAGCTCAGGTAAATCTGAGGTTCATTAGGGGTCTCTGTAGAGGTAAAATAGAAGCTCGGCACTCCCATGGCTGCAGTTGCATCCAAAGCACTAGTATTTTCCAGCCTGAGTGATGGAAGGGAAAGTAGAAGGAATGATAGAAAGATTCAAGGCATAGTGAGTCTGTAACCACACCTTCTTCACTGACAATGTCCTTCCCACCAGTTTGTCTGCTTTCCATGGATCTTGTTGCAGTTGCGGAGCAGAGATGGCCCAAGTGGCTATGCAAAACAGCATCACTACAAAATCTGCAGAGTGGAGGATGAGACAAAACAGGGAGCAATAATACATACTGCCTTGGTTGCAGGGTGGTCCTTGTGGTCAATGTGCATTCAGCCTGCCTTTCATGAACTTGTCTTATCTTGTAAGGCTTGGAGAACTCTCCAGCTGGATGAAACGATGAATGGAGGATGCGTCTGGACAGACAAGTGACGATGGTCACTTGCTCGTTCTACCCAAGCTGGTCAATACAAGTCTGCTCTGGGTTGGTGGACAGTTACATACGTATTAACGTGATGGTAAGCTCACAAGAAGCACTAGTCCATCCACTCTGGATTATGGAAAGAGCCAATACTCAAGTATCATCTGCACCATTTTTGTAGACGTAACTTGGGACAGTACTAGTTCTTAAGGACCTTTCATCCATAATCCTCATTCTTCACACAGAGATTACCTTCCAGTACCTTCCATGAATGAGAAAGTCTTTTTTTTGTCCCCTGAATGCACCCACCATAGTGGGCAGGATGAGTTACCCAGGCTCCCACTTGTGTTTAATGCCAGTTTACACTGTATGGGACAGCAATACCTACCGTGTAACCCGCTGGTGCCTGCACCCAATGCTGTGCCCAGAACACAGGACATGAGCCTATTGCAGCTTCTAGGTGAAGGCGTGCTGGTTTCAAACACAAGGTGTTGACCAAGGGCCTGGATACACTCAAAACTCCCATAGCCTTTCTTTAGTCCTGACACCTAACACCAGCTTCACATCTGTGCATGCACAGATCCAGTAACTGGTCACAGACAAAAAGCTTCATTTGCAATCCAAATAATGTTGCTCTTCTGATTACTCCCTGATGGACTGTTCCTGCATGTGTCCTCCTGCAGTATAGAAGCTTTGGTCTCCATACACAACCCATAAAAACAGACTGCCGAAAGAGAAACAAATTATGTCAGAATAACTGAAAGCTTAATGGGAGCACAAATGAGGCAAAAGTCACTATATTTGCATTTATTTTCACTAGTTCTCAGATTTACAAGAGATCCAGCAAAAGGTAATTTGATAGTAAGCCCAGCTAGTTACAATATTCAAGGAGAGTGAAAATCCCCTCAAACTGGATGAAACTTTACGCTGCCAGCATAGTGCTGAATCCCCTCCAGTGTATTTCCAAATCACATTCCTCCTTTACTCTGCTAAGTGCTGACCAAGGAATCAACAGTAAATCAAGTAACCTGCAATATACTTCATTTTTATAATGCATCTATAAATTTCATGGAACTATGGATTTCTTCTTATGAAATTTAATTTGAGTCACTTGGGGAAACATTTCCATATTGAAAGGAACTCCTGGCTTTCATTGTACTTGTACTTTGTTTTTACTGAATTGCAAATGCTTTGATTTAAAGGGACACAGCCAAGGTAAAGCCTGCCTGCACAAAAGCCATAGGGCCCATTTCCACTTGGCAGGAAAAAACAGGCAGCTGCTGAGCTGAGCAATCTCATCTCCGCCGACAACTTAAAGACGGACATGGCAAACATGGGCTTATAAGTGATGCCGATTTTTCTGCCTCCTGGATTGCTGTGTCATGGCAAGGACAAGGCAACAGTCTGGCCATCATTTCCAGCAAGGCTGACTCATGGAGAGAGCTGCTGTTGACCTCCCTCAGGTCCAAGGAGCACTCAGCAATGATCTCTACATTCCCATCCCTGGATTTCTGTGAACAGGGCTGTTTGAAACTGTGTGGGTTTGAGTGAAATAATGGGTGCACAGCATAAATTGGGTAAAGCCTTCATGGCACCAAAACTGTTTGGAAATCACATGTCTTTTTAAAAAAAAAAAAGAAAATACTGCTCCATATAATCTCTGGTTTCCCCAGGCATTTTCTGACAAGATCTGCATCCATAGTGTTTTGTAACACACACAATGTCAAGAGCAAATGAGTCAAATTTTGCTGTTAGTAAAATGGAGAGAAGAGTGTACAGCAGCAGCTTTCAGCTTACAGCTCATAAAGTAATATTAAATGGTCTGCAAAGCGTAGTTAAGAAATGTAGCTTTACTGCCAGCAGACTCCAGTTCAGTATACATAGATGCAACATAAGATGTTAAGAGAGCAAAAAATTAGAAATGTCTGAAAACACCAGGGTTGGAGCATGAAAATGGAATTCAAAGGAGGAAGTGAGACTGAGGCTTATACTTAAAAGCCACTGAAAGAAAATAAATTTAGGAAAAAACCTCCTCAGTTAGGCTTGGATATCAGTACAGTTTTCTTTAAAATAGAAAAAGGCACTAATAGGTGCTCAAAGAAAATACAGACATAGGTGGTGACTAAAATAGCAGGGAAAATGACATCAGAAATTTATTAATGCAAGGAGAAGAGGATAAAGAAGAGGCAGACATTAGAAATTGTTTGTATCTGGTTTGAATGATCAACTTGACCTTTTGCTGTGTCTGTCTTTATGGTGGTTGGTCCTGGCCCTTCACATGGATGTGTGTCAGATCTCATAGCTGACTGGCAGCAAGGAGAACATGCCATGGGTTTTCTGAAGCACCCGCTAAGGCCTGGGGTCGCTGTTGCTTTTGCACACCTGTGGCAAAGGTGTTGCACACCTCATCACTCTATCTGGTATCATGTCACAGAATCACAGAATGGTAGGGGTTAGAAGGGACCTCTGGAGATCATCTACTCCAAGCCCCCTCCCACACAGCTGCCCCTAGAGCAGGTTGCACAGGAACACATCCATGTGGGTTTTGAATATCTCCAGAGAAGGAAACTCCACAACATCTCTGGGCAGCCTGTTCCAGGGCTCTGTCACCCTCACAGCAAAGAAGTTCTTCCTCATGTTCAGGTGGAACTGCCTGTGCTCCAGTTTGGGCCCGTTGCCCCTTGTCCTGTCGCCAGGCACCACTGAAAAGAGTCTGGCCCCGTCCTCTTGACATCCACCTTCTAGATTTATTGATGAGATCCCCGCTCAGTCTTCTCTTCTCCAGGTTGAACAGACCCATGTCTCTCAGGGAAGAGATATCACTATGCCTAGATGTAAATTGAGGGACATCTGGGGAACACATTGACCTGAGTCAGTTTTCCAACCCTGAGAAGTTGGCATTGAATCCTGTGTCATGACTGAAACAGAGCCCACAGGAGCCTGGGGCAGAGAAGAGGCAGAGCAGGGAAAAGCTGTGATGTGGGCTGGTCCAGAGACCTCCATTTCTGTCATTGCACAGAGCCCAAACCAGCCGCACTCACTTGCTCACTTGCGCACAAGTGGAGCCATGAAAATTGATGCAATCCAGGCAGTCTCTTGGAGAGAAATCTGTCTGAATGCCCTGCATCACACTTTTCTGAGTCAAGCTCTGAGAAAGAGGGCATCAGCAGGAAATATATTACAAAGAAAAAGGCTGAAGTAATACGGTAATTGCTTTCACTGGATTTTCTAAGAACTGGTTAGGGACCACTCTCCAGAGAGATTCTTGGGGGTGAATTTGCTGGTGTCACAACAGTGTTATAAGCAAGAGAGTTGCCTCTGGCCTTTTATCCTCCCCTTATCAGATACACCCACCCATTTCAAATTCAGTTCCTAGTGCCATACTCTCTACCTTCCCACCACTCTCTCACACTCCTGGTAGCTTCAGTGTTGTCCTTTTTTTTTTTTTTTGCATTATCTAGTGGTTTTGTTGCAACTGCCTATGTGAATAGGTGTATCTCATGAAAGAGGTGAGTTGCTTTCATGAACGTACTAGAAACAGCTTCATGTATCATCATTAATAAATGTCGCACAGTCTGGGAACATCCAGCTCAGAAAATGTCTTGAGATCCCTTCCAGTGCTTCATATCCTGGTTTCCATGAAATAATGGCATACAACCACATACCTGAAAGCATTTCCAGCTATCTATACGGTCTTTTTATTTTTCCAAGAAAGACTTGAATATTTTTATTCTATACGCTGTTTGCATTTCCAATATTTTATTATTGCTTTTTAAAAATCTAGTTTAAAATAAGAAATATGGTTCTTATGAAGCAGATACGGGATTGCCAGTTCAACCTTGGTTTGGCACAATTGTGGAAACCTGGAATTATTTGCTTGGTAAAAGGATTTTACTGTTACATAATACATTAAATATTCCCTTTAGAAACCCTTTAATGAAGGAAATGCGTTGTTTCAGGGTGGAATTGGTTTGTGGGTTAAATCATCATATATGTTAACTAGAGTTTGAAGTGTCAAAGGTCTGAAACACACAGGGCATCATTTACAACTGGTAAAGCTGGCTTATAGCTTGCTCTAAGTCATAAATTATCCTTCTACCCACCTACCATCTGCACATCTATTGCTTGCATGATGGTTAAATATTATTGGAAAGTATTGCAGCATAAATAAAATAAGCAATGGGTGAAATGAGATTAATTTAAAGCGGCTTCTCAGTTTCAAATCTTAACAAGAGCTTAACGGGATTTTAGAAAATGACTTGATACAACCTTATTTCTCAGTCTCCTACAGAATGTTGTGTTTTGTCACAGGAGTGGGAATCACAGGTCATCCTCAAATGAAGGGAACCACTTAGCTGATTTGGTGCCTTTCCAGTTCTGACTTAATATTTATATCAGCAGAACAAGTGACTGAAAAATGTCTTGGTGCTGAATGTCCCAATTAACATAACACAAACATAGGCATCTGGGCCATAACAGAGGAGTTAGTCCCTTCTGCAAATCACCACTGAAGTCTCTGGGAACATGGAGGTATGAGGAGGTCAGGATCAAACCGTAAACTCCACAGTAGTTTCCTTTATCGAACAGGAAGTCTGCTTCGAAACTGTATGAAAGCAAGCCCCGAGACTATTTGTTTTCCTTGCATTCCTTTCCACAACGTAAGTGGTTTCTGTCTGTGCACGTGTTCCTGACTGCTTTGGACGCACGGGTGTTATGAGTGTTTACAAGTGGACTGTTTCCCTCGGCCACTTTTCTAGCATACGTGCTGCAGCACCCAGTACAACTCCCAAATTTTTGTAGTGCAGTAAAATCCACATGGAGCTGACTTCAGAGAAGTCCTGTATGTCTGTCTTGAAGCTCCATAAGTTCTATCTTGCAGCTCTCCCAGGACTGCAGTGGAGGCAGATCACCCAGTGTATAAAGAACTGACAAGAACAAGGTGCTAGGCAAAATTTCTTTCAGGGTGACACTATTGCCTATCCAAAAGGCAGATTTTAGGCAGCTGTGCCTCCGCCTGCATTTTCTGTGTGCAATGATCTGCACGCACATTTTCGGTTAATGCCAGAGTGTGGTTGCACCTCATTTGTGAAGTGACTGCTTCCCTGCAGGTAGGCTGGTCAGTGAGCGGCTCAGGTCTTCCCCTTGTTGTACCAGAAAACCATTCAGGTTGGAAGGAACTTCAAGAGATCGTCAAGCAGGGTCAGCAGTGAATTCAGACCAGAAATTGAAAACTTGGTTCTTCTGGCAATCATCATGAGACCAGACCCCTCTAGGGCTTCCTGCTATTGAGGGGGGCGGCTGTGGAGTGCTTGTAAGAAAGAGGAGGTGGGAAGGAGATACGGTCCTTTTTAGGAACAGAGATAAGAAACATTTCAGGCAGTTGAGCTCAAAAGGCTGTACTGGAGGAAGGAAGGGAGCAGAGAAATTCGTCTTGGGCATTTGAGATAAGAGTTGTGGTTCCAGAAAACATAAATTTTATTTATTCTTCAGAGCCTCAAGATGAGGAACAAAATGTGATATAGGGCCTAACTCTTCTGACTTTTTATTTCATACAGTCATTTGCACTAATACCAAATGAGTGAAAAAAAGCTGTGCTGCTCCTTGGATAGTCTTGTACCTCTGCCCAGCACAAGTACAAATGGAAATCACACCAGGTATAAGAAAGAAAAGCCACATCACACTTAGTCAACTCTGCATAATACAAACTGGTCTTGAGGGAGATCCCACACACAGATAGATTAAGCCTGGCTAAGGATCAAATGCATCTTTAGCCACCACCAAGAAAAAGACTGCGTCTTTCTATGGGCTGCTTTCTGCAAGTAGAAATTGCTAACAACTACTTTGTTTGTCCTCCACGGTTATTAGATTTTACTCTACTCAGGTCTGATCTGCCATGATGCCAACTGAGTTAACTATGTTCTCAGGATAATCACAAATCCCAAAAATATATTATTTTGAAAGGTCTGAAGCACTTGCAGAAATGTAACTTGTCCAGTTGCACCTGCCCAGACCCAGTTTAGGAAAATCATTAAAATAATTGCACCTCCTTTAAGACACTCTTTTATGCAAGTGTATCAGCATATAATACCTTCAAAGATCAAGAAGACTTTATTGCCCACTCTCTTTGAGTGATGCATCCTTAGATCTGCCTGTCTTAGGTTTGGCCTCCAATACTGAGCTCACATAATGATTTGCAATTGGTAGTGCCTCAATTTTATGTCCCCATACCTTTTTGAATTAAACAGTAAAGATGAGGAATGGACGTCAGAGGTTCGCTTCATCACCTCACTAACTCCCGTTTAGTCCCATTTCAGTGGGAGTTATATGTGTCTAAGGATCTGGGCCAAGGACCCTCAAGGTCAGGTCTTCAAAGCTTACTGACGCAGGCAAGACTTCCTGGGATACTCAAACGTTTCTGCACTGGTAAGGACCTTCTAAGGGATTTAAAGTGGGATTTGGGTATCTTTGAGGATCCCCTCTGCTCCTTGCATCCTTATAGAGTCTGCCGTAGGACAGACTAGAAGCAGCAGAGGGCCTTGAACTACTCCCATCGCTTCTGTAACAAGAAGACCCTTTTACTTCCTGCTGTTTATAGCCCCATGTGGTTTGCTGCAGTAGCTCTCCCCTTTGATTATGTGGTCATTAGCAGCACATACAAATGAAGACATATTTTGAAAACGCAATGACTTTTGTTCCAGTGAAATAAAAATCCATGGTTTATGTTGCAAACGTTACCCCAAAAGTAAGTTACTGGTAAATTTTGGCCATCTTCATAACTGGTAGGCAGAGTGCCACCAGCAAATAACTATCTGTCCTGCACAATTAAGTTCTCTACTTTATAGAGACTGACAAAAATTTTTTGAACTGCCAGAATAATAACTCCTGGCAGAACAGAAATAGGGACATGGAAACACTTGTACAGCATTTGAGAAGTCTCTAGCTGTGAGTTACTTTTGGGTGGGTGAATGGATGGATGGATAAATCAATAGGCACATAAACAACAGAAGACAGCGAAGATACACAGTTCACTGAAGTTTACAGTTCTCTGGAAACGTAAGTCTTGCATAACAGCTCTGGATTTGCACACAGCAGTCCACTACACTGTTATTTCCTATGCATTGTGGCAGGTATATCAATCCTGAACACAGCAGAGCTTTACAGCATATGAGCCACAAACTTGGAGTTTGCCATCCTACCCAGCTTCTTCATTCGGCGGGGCAGCTGCTCAGCTGATTGTTGGCAACCATTCCCTGTTGGTCACTGCTAAAACGTTAACAATGACAAAGGCTTTCCAGATGAATTTGGGAGCATTTTCTGTTTTAAGATGTGCAGAATTTCTGTATAATGATTCCCGTGAGGAAGAGAAGGGTTTTACAGCTAAAACATCAGTTCTGAAGCCTCAATACACCCGTAACCTGTTCGTTGTTGCCCTGTGCCAAGTGGATTATAGATTTTCCCCACTGCACAGAAATATTTTGTAGTTTAGTTCTCTCTTCTTTGGCAATCCTGCTGCAAATGGACAGAGCCTTACAAGGGATGGCATGTTGGTTTGCAAGACCCCAAAGATTGCTCCTGTGTACTTAGGCGCTTCCTCCTATGGGAGTATTGATCTGTAATTTCCAATGTTCATTCCACCTCAAACATATTTGCTAGGTAGATAAAAATTATCCACATTGATTCATATAATATATACCAGCCACAAAGGAACAAGTAACTCTACAAGGTCCCTAAGAAAGCTCTTTATTCAGTCAGAAGGAAAACCTTGATTTCTTGGTCTCTGTGTAAATTAGCCAGTGGGATAGCATGTGGGATTCTGTGGGATCGTATTCCCTTGGCAGTGCAGATGGGAGACTTTTTCAGACTATACCAGAGCTTTTGTCCAGCCCACACACCCACTGGAGACACCAGACCCGGGATGGTGTGGGTGGCACATGCCAGTGTCTCATTTCAGCACAGAGTAGGAGCACACACCTCGGAAATGCTCCCGGGTACCTCAGTACAGATACTGGTTGAATTCCTTACCACCACCATTCCTCCTCCCTCATGCTCATTTCTGTCGCGAGTAACATCCCAGACTCAACAGGGCTATATTTTTTTCTGGTTTGCTTCCCTATTAAACAAAAGATAGGCTGTTGTGCTTGTCTGATTCCTACTGCTACATACTCATGGGTTAATGTATAACCCGTGTATTCCTGAGGCATTTAAGTTGCTATTTCCCTTCCCTTTGCCAAGGTAATGAGGTGTTTGATGAAGAGAGTTCAGCTGCAGACCTGCAAATGTACATTCTGTAGGCTAGAGAGAAACCACAACAGGCTCTCGCGTTTAATATTCTGATAAATTGGGCACTTCTGCACCTTACATCAGGCGGTAAGACAATGTAGCCTTGTTAATCCAGATAGAAAGCGCTCCTCCAGTAGTGGAGTCCAGGTCTGTTTCAGCAAAATTAGATTTGCATTGCCAATTCAAAATATCAAAAAAATCCAAAGGATGCTCTGGAAGTGGAAGTTATCTGCTCATCTGTTCAGATAAGTGAAGCATAAAGCCTGAACAACGTGAGGAGGTAATGGAACAACTTGATGCCAGCATACAGCACTGGTTAGTTAGATTAAAAGACCAGACCTGGTGATGATTGTCTTCTGCTTTTTTCTGAGAAACACATCAAGAAGTGTATTGAAACAGCTCAGAATTGCTGATGGCTTTTGTTATCTACTACCTGGTCTGGGATTGTTGATAACCCCAAGACCGTCCTTCTTTTTCAAGAGTTTGAACAATGTAATTAAGGTTTCCTGGAAATAAATCAATACTTGATATCGCCTCTGAATAGCATGCTGGCCAGACAATCTGCTTTCCTTATTGAGACATCGCTAGGAGTCACCGGTGTCAGAGTTTAAGCTCTCACCTTTCTGCTTCAGTCTTTTCTTTGTAGGGGAGGTTTTCTTGTTGCAGTTAAAGCTTCAAACCTTTCTTTCACGGGCCACAGCTGCTAAACCGCAGCACACACACACTCAGCACTCAACTCCAGAGGACTTTGTGATCGACTCTGACTTCATTAACCCTTGCTGCAGGTCAGGGCGGAACGTGGGCTGCAGCAGCTTGACTGCAGTTTTCAACTGCCGTCTTCAGGAGCAGTTCATCACACTTTGCCTGTCCTTCACCCTTTATTCCCCAGTAGTATACATAAAAAATGAGAATGCAGTAGACTCAGATAGTGTTACTCAGTGGGGAGGGGAAAGGTGCTCTGTGGGGTGTTGAGGGCGTACTACCCCAAGGCAATGATGCCTCTGCTTTTAGTTGCCCCTGCTAACACCTCTCGCTCAGGCACCAGGATGGGCAGCCATTTTAGTAAAGATTATCTACCTTTTTTTAACATGGTTAACTCAGAACCTGGCAAGGCTTAGGTAAATTCTCTGGAGAATTGAAACTG
Organism: Steatornis caripensis; assembly: GCA_013398225.1. Lineage (NCBI taxonomy): Eukaryota > Metazoa > Chordata > Aves > Caprimulgiformes > Steatornithidae > Steatornis > Steatornis caripensis. Next base: position 128,139 of record VZSC01001950.1, read on the forward strand.
TTTAGTCTGAATTTTAAGGGAAACAAAGTCGCACTTTTGAGCAGTTAGGTCATAGGCAAGCCTTAGGACTCTTGCTTTTTCTTTGAAATGATGCTGAAATAGGAGGATTTACTAAAGCCCCCGAAGTCTGGAGGTTTGATTAAAAAAAATAAGAAACCACAGAGGCCTTGATACTGAGCTAATTAATCTTCTGTGCTGCTTGACCCTTTTCTCTGCAGTGAGGGACAGAGAGGGCCAAAATCTTGATGCTTTCTATTTTAAGTTTCCTTGGGAAGAACTCCCAGTAAAGACCACCCACCAGAGAGAAACAGCATCATTTCGCCATATGTGCAGACACAACCCAGCTTCAGGCCTCTCTAAGTCTAGCTCCATCCCCACACTGATGGTGGAATGTCTCAGCCTCTGGATGCTCTAGCACCTCAGGAGCTCCTGCTGGGAGCAGCAGGGTCTCCTTGCCCCTTCATATTATTGATTTGGAGAAAACCCATGGAGATTTTCTCGCTGTCGTCTGATGACGCTGTTGGCAAGGGCTCCTTCTGCAGTACTGTGGTGAGGAGGTAGAGGAGGATGGTATTAATGAACTTGCATTATGTTTGCAGACATAAAGAGAAAGAAAGGGTTCATTCAGATACCCAACATCAGAGTTAACCATCCAGTGTAATGAAATCCTCTGGCTGTTTTTTGCCAGACCGAGCCGAGCTGTTTCAGCTGGGACAGATTGGATCTGAAATGTGTCTTCAGGCAGAATGGGGGAAAAATAATCATCCTGATGACATAATGGAGGAAAATCAGGGTCACAAGCCTGGATGATGATTGCTACCAGACAGAGGTTACCCATAATCTTTCTTGGCCACATCCACCAGAGTGCTGCAGGGAATCAGTTCCCTCTCCTCGGTGCACCCAGGGAACAGGGCTAAAACATCTGCATGCTTAGGATTAAACTGTCTGTTCTGTCATATGCATGGTCCTAAGAAGATGCTCTTCAAAGAAGCAAGTCTGATGAAATTCTGGTGTAATTTATGGAGTCAGGATGCCCTAAACTACTAATGCTGTCTCTGCTCTTGTTCTTGCATGATTTGCCAACTTGCTTCTGACACCTAGTTTGGTTGCCTAAATTTGACGTCATTTAAAAACACAGCAGCTTACACACTCCACAACAGCTGTGGAGAGTGATAGACCTCCAGAAGGCATCCTCTCTTGTTATGTTCCATAACTGACCACAGCAGGGGCTGCATGCCACCTTGCCCACCTTCCATGTCCCACTGTGGTGTAGGACTTGGATGGAGAAATCTGGGCCCGAGTCTCTCCTCATCCTCATCTTTTTCTGTGGGACATATGTATTGTAGTAGGTAGAAGTACCTAATATTTTTAAGGACCTGATGGCGAAGGCTGTGATGTGCTCTTGCTGCTGTAGCACCTAACAGTGAACGTAACAGCTCAGCACAAAAAGGTCTCTCAGCCTCCTGGAAAACGCATCTCTTCTCTTGTGGCAAAGGCGATTTGAAGAGCCAGTGAGCATGAACTGGAACTCTTCTGTTAAATACAGCATGAAAATCTTTCTTTGGAAGCTAAACGGATAAAAACAGTGCATGAAATTGAAGTTGATAATTAGCAAGTCAGTCCCAGTGAGGAGCTCGTAGCTACTTTGACCTTCGGGCTTTGTACAAGGGCCAAGAGAGGAAGCACATCCTCTCAGCTGTGCAGCACAACGGAGCCCACACGGTTTTGCCTGAGGAAATGGCAATGCAGTGAGCTAAGCTCTGGCAAAAACGTAAAATTGCAGATCAAAGGTAATGTATAGAAGAGATAGGTCCTAAGCTGCCTGCCAAAAAATTAAGGTGAAGAGCTAATTCCCTCAGAGCTGCTCATAGTCTTGTCAGCAGAGCTCCAGCATGCCACTCAGCCATCTGTAAGGGTTGCCATAGGTGGGGTGGTTCCCCAAGATTTTCTTGGTTGGAAAGGCAACACCAATCTGTCTTTCACAATCTTGATTTCACAGCCCTAGAAGCACAGATACTTTTCAGGTCACTGCTGTTACTTGATACTTCTCTAAAGAGTTAATACTTCCCTCTGCATGTCACCACTACGTTGTGGCCATGGCCCACAGCCTCTGAAGTCAGTGAAAACCCTTCCAAGGACTTTCCCTCTGTCTTCTTGTGAGGGATGGAAACCTCGAATGGAGAAAAGTCTTTGCAGTATGATTCGAAGATTTACAGAATTTAGGATGAAGAGGAACCAGTAGATCATATAGTTGGGCCACCTGTGCGCCGTATACACCAGTTCATCCGTGTACGTGGGCACTAGGGTCAGGGACCTGCACTCCTCTCAAGTATCTCTTCCCATCTCACGTTGCAACTAGGTGGAAGCACCTTTTACTGACTCCACGTAATTGCACACCCTAGTACAGTCACTTCCCAGTCCTTTCTCTGCTAAACTTTCAACCTCTCATTTGCAGGCATTTTTCCCAGCCCTTGAGTAATTTTTTTATTGCTTTTCTTTATTGTCTCCTCCCTTATGACGTCCATGCTGAAGCTGTGACTACCAGCACGACATACACTTTCACGGGGGGAAATCATGTTCCTTACGCACCACTTGCCTGTTTATACAAGGAAGAATTATGTTTTTAGCTCTCCTTACCACACACTTGCAATGGGAGCTCATCACCGCTTCCAAGGCGGGGCTTGTGTTTCTTGTAGCTAAATTTTGCAAGATTTTGCTCTTGGCTTCTATTTTAATGCTTTTTGTTTTAAGAAGCTTGGTGTACCAGGAGAGCCAGATCTCTGCAGATAAATCTCCTGTGATTTACCTTTACGCCAAAATTTGTGCCAGTCATTAATTTCATCTGTAGTGATTTCATAGCTATTTCTGTTCTGATCTCAAGAGTCTCACTTTAAGGCCTAAAACCCAAAAATATCCTTTGTCTTTTTCTTCTGTGAAGTTATTCAGGAACAGCTAACACAAATTCACACAGTAACCTTTGTTAACAATGGTTTTAGGATGGTTTTACGGCAACGTATTGTCAAGTCAAACAGTCTGCAAAGCCAGCCAAGGTGCATTTTTTTTTCCTGCTGTGTCATATCAGGGTATGATGGGTGGGAGAGGGAAAAGGAGAAGGGCAGAAGCCTGAGTGGGAACCAGCCAAGCCCACTGCTGCCAGCATGCCTCAGGTGCACTGTAATCTGCACCCTCCCTGTAATGCAATGAGTAGGAGAGGCAGGGACACTTTAAAAATAACTTCCACTGCAGTTACAGATACGAGGTGTCACTCCACAGCTACGATTAACCATCACCCAGTCAAGTCACAGTTGGTATCTATCTGGGACATAAAATCATGCAGAAAGCAGAGGTGGGACAAAGGTGCCAGACTATCGCCAGGCAGTGCTGGCAAGGCTTACTGGGACGCGTGTGTGAAGGAGAGAATCTGAGCCACGTGAAGAAAACCAGGGTGAGCGAAACCAACTCTGGTTGAACAAACAAATCTAATATGCTGTAAAGCACCCTGGTCACCTGCTCTAACTAAGCTAAAGAAAATCCTGGTTGTAGCTAACTGAGATATTGCACCTAAAATTTCACTAATATCTTTTACAATGGCTTACTTCCCTTCCTATTTTTGTTGGACATGCTGGTATTTTTAAGGTTGTATTTGTCTTTTTCATGGCTTCTTCACTTCAGTGTCTTCTAGTTACCAGGCTTGTCTCTCAGCTATTTGCTTCGGAAAAGCTCTCAGCTGACAGCAGAAACTCTTGTTATTAGAACCTAAGTATTCTTGAATCACATCTCATTTTATTAAGATACTCTGATTCTCCTCTGCATTGGCAAAAAATATTTAAATTGCCAGTCATGTCAGGGAAGTGCCTCCCTGATAACGCCTTTACTTTCAATACTAGCCCCATTTTTGCCTTATCTTTAGCCAGTTATTTTGCTACTCCCCTTCTCCAGCTCACTTAGTAATTGCCCATGTAACCCCCTCTCAAATGCTCCACTTAAGTTCAGATAGGTATGATTTTGTTTATTTCCTTTGTCTCAGAAAACAAATTATCCTATTAAGGAAAGGTAAATTTAGTCTGGTATGATGCATTTCTCTCACTTATATGTTATCCACATTTTTTTATTTCATTCTATGGTTGATTGAGATCAGATTAGAGAGCCTATGATTTCCGATGTAACGTTTTTCACATTTCTAAAACGTAGGTATTACCTTTGCTATTCTCCACTCTGTAGTATCATGTCTAAGTTGAGAATTTCATTGAAAAACTTTGCTATCAAGCCAGGTGTCATTTGCCAGTTCTTTCAAAGTCCTGTGGTGGAGGTGATCTGGTCATAGTTTCATACGCACCTGAGCTCCATGTATGTATTACAATTCATGATTTTCATTAACCATTGCCTTTCTCCCTACATTCTAGAAAATAGAGGTAATACATTCACTTAGGTTTTGGAAACAAAGTTATAGTTCATTTCATAATGCTCAACTTCTTTACTTCTTCATGTTTTATGTAACCAGTGAACGTTTCATCCTTTTGTCACAAAATTTGAAGCCTGTATCATAGAATCATAGAATGGTAGGGGTTGGAAGGGACCTCTAGAGATCATCTAGTCCAACCCCCCTGCTAAAGCAGGTTAGCCTAGAGCAGGTTGCACAGGAATGCATCCAGGCGGGTTTTGAATATCTCCAGAGAAGGAGACTCCACAACCTCTCTGGGCAGNATAACTCTGCCTTCTCCGTGTCCAGCGTCACCAGGTCACCCGCCTCGTTCAGCAGCGGGCCCACATTTTCCCTAGTCTTCCTTTTGCTCCCAATGTACCTATAGAAGTGAACCTGTAGTTCACTTGGAGCTTGCAAAATCTTGCTTTAACCTCTATAACCTTTAAGAGAGTTTCCTTGCTTCTGTTTTCTCATTTTTCTTTCTCTGTTCCCTCTTTGTTCCAAGGATTCTTTACCCCTGGGTTACTCATCCAGTTATGTTTGCAGTCCTTGACTACTCTTTTTTGTCTCTTCTTTCTTGGAATAGAAATCTAAGATATTTTCTGTAGTTGGTTAAAATTCACACACACACACACTTAAATCCTGAGATCAATCATCTTTGCTAATTAGTTCCTTCAATTCATCAAATCTTCCTCTTTTAAAATAAAAAAATAATAATCTTACTTACCAGCCTACCTTTATCTATACTGTCTTTTAATTGAAATGTGTCTGACTCATAATCCGTCACAAATATTTGTCATGACCAGCTGTGTTATAATAACCCAAGATCCTGTACAACAGCTCCATTCTTGCTTTCTTCTCTGTCTTCCTCCTCTCTTCATTCACTCCTCCATATAAATACTATCTCACTGGAAGCATCTGATTTCAACAGCAGAGATTCTTTACCCAGTTAGTGGGTGCTCTGAACCACCCCCTCAAAGCCCTCCATCCTAAGCAGAGCACGTACACTGACATTCAGCCCCAGATGCAGGTTATTTAGGCACCTTCAACATGCATACATGCACAGGAGCTGGGTGTCAGAGCTCCTGCCATCGCCAATCCAACAACTCCTCTTGCTCATTAATACAGCCAGTGAAGTCTGCAGAGCTGTTTGGAGGACAGATGTAGGTGCCTGGTGTAGGTGACCTGAATACCTCTACAGTCTTTTGCTCTGTTACTGATGCGTAGGCACCCAGGACCACTGAGACGCCCTTGAGGATACCACCTACTTTTGGGATGCTTTTCCAGAAAGCTGTGGCTCTCTTGTAGGCCTTGTGTCATACCTGCAAGCTTAGCGCAAATGTCTTAGATGACCTCTGGCAACATAAATAGCATCAGACACCTACACTTAAGCAACTGAATCAAGCTCCAGCTTTCCATCAAATACATAGGGAGATCTGTCATGTTGTTCTCATGAAGACACCTACATTCATATGCCTAAATTTTTATGTCAAGAGTCTGGAGAAAACACCCACCTCCATTTAAGAAGCTTGAATTCAGAAGATGTTATAATTCCCCACTGGATAGAAATAATTCAAATAAAAACTTTGCTAAGCAATGCAGAGCAGACATTTTAAGTACAAAGTATAATAATTTTCAGCAAAGACACGCATAATTTACTCACTGAGTACTCTGTCTTCCTTGGATTATGATCAAAACCAGAGAGACTCACTTGTTCTTTGCCTCTCCTGTCCTGAATTTAGGTCAAGAGTTTTATCAGAGGGAAAGATCTGTATGAACCCATTATTAGTGTACTTTACTAGCTAGGAATAAAAAATCAACCTAAAATCACAATAGTACAGAAAGATGTGCTGTCCTGCCTGGTCAGTTGTGTGTTGGCATTTGAGAAGAGGTATGGAAAGATCATCTGAGACCTGATCATCCACTTTCATGCAAGCCTCATTTGTTTTGGCCTCACCCTATTGTAGGACATTGTGTTCTGCACCCAAGTAATACACCAGCATCCAGCTGACCTTGCATTGACTCCAGCCACCCCCAGCCTATGCTGGGACAAGAGTTCCCTCCAGATAGCCTGACACAGAAAAAGCATAACGATAAGGTGAGAGGCCTTTTCGCCCTCTTCTCCCACAAATTTTGTCACTGAATTTAACCAAAGATGAATGTTGTTTGGTAAAGCTGACCAGAGTGATAAGCATTACAAAGATTTTACCTTGTGGTAGATCTTGTATGAAAAATAGTTAGGCCAATTCATGAAACTGAACATCCTTCTTACCAGGAGATTTGGGATTGTCAAAGTCCACCCAAGGATGAAAAGAACTGGAACATCCTCAGGTGCCCTGTAGTGGAATTCATCTGGTCTGTGCAGACAGAGGGAAAATAAGGCTTACGGAATTCTGAAGAACAGGTGATTCAAAACAACTTGTGTGCTGAAACACATCCGGGATGTTCCTAAAAATGATCTTTTCTACATAAGAATATTTCTTTCACTCGTCTTCAGCTGTTGTTTCTGATAAGAAGAAATTTAAACTAAGATGAAAGGGCAAGAATGGAAGTGGTTTTCCTACACGTAATTTTAAGCAGACTGCAAGAAGAAAGCAAGGCAGAGGAAGGTGCAGCAATGGAAAAAGCAATGTCAGTGGTAGGATGAATACTCAGCCAAAAGAAGAAAAGTACAAGTATTTAAGAGAATGGTGGGTAAAGCACTTGGTGAATTGAGTCTGCTGAATCCTACTGGGGAGTTGGGTGTGGTGATGAGACATTCTTTTATAAGAAGAGTCTACAAGAGTTTAGCTAGTTCCTTGTGAAGTCTTGAAACAGGATATAACTGATATCTATGTATTTCAAGCCAGTGAGGAGGTAGAGGGGTCAAACACGGGGGAGGAGGGAAACTACTGTGGAGAATCTTGGCATAAGAACAAAGGGCCAATGAAATACAGACTGGAAATTAAAGAGAAGTCCTGGCTTATTGCAGCTGTGAAGTCTTCAGACAAGAATGGTAGCCTCCTGAAAACCCTACTGTCGTTGCAAAACGGAGCTTGAGTAGCTCATGAGAGGGGGTGTAGGATGTGAAGGCAGAAGGCTCATCTTTGACAAGTGTTAATTTACTTTAGGGTACATTTTAGGACCCCACATTAGTCCCTAGCCTGGGCAGCACGAAGATGAAACAAAGCTTTTTCTCTTGCCTGCTTTGCACAGATATGCAGTGCAGAGCCTGACCAGGCTGGCAAGTAGCAGTGCTGCTGGAACCTTCCTTCTCACTGACAGAGCAAAAAAAAAAGTCATGAACAGCATCACTGACAACACGTCAGGCCACGGACCAATGTTTATTTGCTTTTTCCATTTACAGTACTCTATAAGGAATGTTAATGGAAAGTTGTTTAAGCTCAACCGGCTAAAGCTAAACTCATGAATAAGAGGTCTTGGAACATTTTTGTTTGAAATTTCCTTCTCGTTCTTCTCACCCCCTCCACCCCTCCCCTTCTTTCCTATTAAACTGAAGTCAATTTCCCTAATAAAGTCCAAGGCTTCTAAATCCAGCCTAACATTCATGATTGCTATCTTTCCTTGAATAAACAAAATACTTTATACCTTCTGCTGGAGGCACAGACTTCCCTTATTTGCAGAGGAGAGTGGTAGCAACATTTTAAACACTGCATTGAGCACAAAGGCTGATGAAAGCTGAAAACTGTGAGAACTGGGCTGCCCAATCCTCATTCTTTGTCAGGAACCGGGGTGATAACGAAACCTGACATATCGCACTGCTTTCCTTGATCAGCTCCTGATTGCAGGGCTGCACAAAGAGGAACTCAACAAAGGCGAAACGGGACCTGTCCATAAACCCAGAGACTGATCCTGCAAAACCTCAGGTAGCTCCTAGGTGCTTTATACAGAATCAGGCCATAAGTGCCATTGCCAATAACAAAGAGATAACCCACTCAGATAGATAGCTAGGAGCCCTGGGCAATGCAGCAAACTTGTCCCACGAGTAGCAATGGGAATATGATTCTGACAGATACAATATCCACAAAGCGTTGCTGAGAAAGACTGCTGTTTCTCATCAGGTATTGCCCTGACACCAAATGCTCCCCTAGAGATGAACCCCCTTTTCATGAGCAACTGGAAAATGCTACCCTGGGTTGCACTTTAGGGTGACTTAGCTGGACCGAAACTCTTCCTTTGAACCTGTAGCAGCCCTGAGTTTGCTCCTTCCCTGATACACGTGCCTGCAGCCCATTGAAGAAAACAGAAAACTATGAGAGAGCCACAGCTCCTCGTTGAAATGTCTCCTTTGGCCTGTTAAATCAAAACAAAACAGAGCAAAAAAATGCACACTGAGATGCAGGAGTTTTACGTGCCCGTCTAGCCACACATGTTTCCAATGTATTTTATAACAGGCACAACAAAATGCAATTACTCGGTGTAGGCAGGCGTGCTTCTGGATGGCTCAATAAAAGTCCAGATGGGGCTGTGCAGAGCAAGGCTGAGGCGAGGGCCTCTCTCCCGCTTCCCACTTCCTTGATTGCTCCCTCTCACCACGTGTTATCATTGAGATGGGGCTGGCATAGGCAGCGGGGGTGAAGATGATGAAACTTGGAGGTGATGGAGAGCAGATCATGTAGCTGCTTGCTTTCCCATCTGGCACTTTTGTCAGGTCACAGCTGCTGCTGGCGAGCTTGTGCTCCACAGAGGCATGGCAAGGAGCAAGACTAAAGACATTTTGAGTTTACGGGAGAGGTGCGAGGGCTCAACTGCATTATGGGGTCAGCTCAATGACTACAGTCTTCTTTCTCTTCCCTACATTGGCAAATGACCATCTGCAGCAGATACAAAGACTGCACTTAAGCCTCTTGGGGCATCAACGATTGTTCTGACATAATCTCACCTTGGTTTTCCAGTAAACTGAGCCAGTGAGCCTGCACAAGTCTTGACCACAGCAGTAAAGTCATGTATTAGTCCAGAGGACTGGGAATGATGATGGGTTTGAAAAGGAATCCAGGCACAGCCTGTGAAATCCCCTGTCCACGGCTGAAGAAAGCAAAGGGCTTCCCTTCTCCTCTCCCCAACATATCGTTTGTTTACTTCTAAGCAATGCGTAGCTTGACTCAAATTACGGGAATGCAATCAACAGCAAAAATTATGGTAGTTGCACATCATACTACGCTACACCTGCAATGCCGCACACTGAAATAGTTACAGCACAGAGCCCAGTTTTCTAGAAAAATCAGATTCAACTCCGAGTCATGCTGACTTTCTGAGTTTTCACGAGTGCAAAGAAGTGATAACGCGATAAATCACATCCTACTTACAGCTTTTACAAAAACCCACCCTTCAATGATCTGAAGATTAAAATTAAAATTTGTATTCAGCCAATATCCACACGGACAGTACGTTAAACTGATTTCTAAGGCCTGCATTTTGGAATTAGGCTTTCAATACAGGACCTCCCTAGGACACAGCTAATCTTCTTGGCTCTACTTGAAGAGTAGAGCCTTTTATTTAAATGTTTAGGTGTTGCTTTAACCACCACGCCTCCTGAGAACTTTTTAAGTCAAGAAAATTTCTTGCATTTTCCTGCACTGAAAATCCAGTTACAGCCAAGCGTTCACCTCCTAGCAGGAGCTGTGCCTTGAAGTGTAGCTTGGCATTACACAGCCACCGTGCACTTCTGCCTTTTTAAAAATTCGTTTTGGCGCATCATTCAGCATCTGAATTCCAGTCAGTTCTGGGTAATAATAATCATTCATTTCATTGATTTCTGCTGCGTTCCTACTCAGGGTAAATAATAAGGCAGCTCTGTGTCGTGGATTCAGACCAAGACTCCAGCCCTAACAATGATTGAAAGTCCCCACGGGGGTGTAGAGAAGTCAGAGACAACAGCACACCAATTATGGAGACCTGCACTTCATCTACTGCTGGCAAAAGAAAAGGTTAATTATCTAAAAATAGAGTAACTGTACGCTGGTGCAGGAGGGTGAACTGGGAGGAGGGCTGTAGAACAAACAAGATAAGGTTGTGATCTACAACATTAGAAGACTGAGGCCGAATAAGGAACTGTCCAGTATAACCTGTCACCCATAGGCAAATCAAATTGCACGGTTGAAAACTCTCGACCAAAATAAATGGATTACGTCATGCCTTTTAATAAGCCTTTTCTGGTTCTGACATTGAAACCAACAGGTGCCCAGGAGCCGCAGACACTCTCACACCCACTTAGTTGCTCCAAGGCTGTACATGTTCAAATGACTTCTACCACACCACAGTGAGGCTGAGAGGTGAGGACTGAGGTCAGAGCTGAACTTCTTTGCTGTTTCTGCTGCCTTTTAAGAAGACAAGGCCGTTGTTACTTTTTGAAGAACTGGATTTAAAACCTTGTCTCCAAGGCACTGTTGTGTTTAGGGTTTTACTCTCCATGAGCATCCATGAATCACAAAAGGTCTAGGGAGCTGGCGAAGTACCCACAAGTTTTGGGGTGAGATTCATCACTGTGGACACATAGGCAGGCAGCTGGCATCTTTCAGTGTTTTTGAGAACTACTCTACTAGGAAAAGAACTCAGTAACAATCAGTGGTTCTGCTGTGGGAACCCAAACAGGCAAGGCTACGTAAGAAGAGCGAGGAAAAATCTACATCTACCCCAGTTTGCCCTTCTCATTTTGAAGGCCTGCCAGGCAGCCAAGGACCTCACAAGTAGGCTCCAGCTATGTATTTATGGCAAATAGGAAAGAGCAGCAACTCCCAGCCTAGGATAACAGCTAAAAGAGTACAAGGCGTATGGAGACAACCCCACTGAGTGAAAAGAAAAATCATCAATAAGACCAATAGGACCTTAGCAGAGTCTTTAATATAGACCTTAAAGTACAGCTTAGAGCCTTGAACATGCACTTCCTAATGTTATTTTTTCTAAGTCATTCTTTCCATTGAGTCAAAAGGTCGAGGGTCCATTAATACTTTTTAATAGCGGCTGAAATCATCAAAGGCCATTGCAGGTGTTCGCCGCATTCTACGCAAACCCCTCTGAGAAAGGAAGGGGAAAATACCATCTCTGAATAAATAAAGGACCTAAGGCACTCAGATGCTAAAATTACTCAGTTAATTGCACACCTTCTATCTATGGTGTTGGCAAATTTCTCATCTCCTGTCACCGAGCAGGTCCTTTAATCACATAACAATTCATCTGAGTTAAAGAAGCTGCACTACAAAAAGCAAAAAAATCCAAAATAACCCATAACAAGATGACAAATTTGGATTAGGTTTTCAGGTCACTGTACTAAATACTGCCACTAACAGTATTACATTTACATAGCTTCAGTTGCACTGAGCCAAAAATAGATCCCATTGTGTTCTTCATATTTTTGGTCAACATAAATACACATGGGCATAGGTGGGCGTTCAAGAATTCCCACGGGGTCACAAGAAAAGGTCTGCAGGAGGGGATGGCTCCCCCTCACATCACTTCTCTGGCTGCCATCTTAGCACAAGTGGCTACTCATACTGTTGCCGTGAGGAAAATAAATCAGTGGGTAATACTGTCAGGTGTCACTTTGATACAATCCTATATAGATAGTCTTGCTCCATTGAACAAAGGATGGAAGTTCTCTCTCTCCCATGCATTTGCTTTACTTTTTAAAGAACTGGAAGTTGGCTTTCTGAACAAGGACTATTCCCAGCCACTCATCTGGGAACATGGCAAATACCACACTCCATACCATAGCTGGTGTGGTGGGCTGACCTTGGCTGGCTGCAAAGTACCCACCCAGCCACCAGCAGGACAGGAGGAGAAAATAAGATGTAAAAACCTCATGGGTCAAGATAAAGGCACTCTAAGGAAAAAAAGCAAAGGCTGTGTGCAGAAGCAAAGTAAAAACAAAGGAGATATATGCTCTACTTCCCATTAACAGGCGATGTCCAGCCACTTCCTTGGAAGCAGAGCCTCAGTATGCATAGTAGTTGCTTCAGAAGTCAAACACCTCAATAACAACTCCCCTCCCCTCCTTTTATCTTAGCTTTTATTGATAAGTGCAATGTCATATTGTATGGGATATCCCCTTGGTCAGTTGGGGTCAGTTGTCCCAGCTGTGTCCCCTCCGAATCTCCTGCCCACCCCCAGCCTGCTGGCCCTTGGGTAGGGTGTTGGAGAGACAGTCTTCATGCTGTGCAGGCACTGCTCAGCAGCAGCCAACACATGGGTGCATTACCAACACCGCCCTAGCCACAAGTGCAAAGCACAGAACTAAACTGGCTTCTATGGGGAAAGTTAACCCCATCCCAGCCAGACCCAGTACATAGTTTCATGGGTTACAACATGTGGGACAACTTCATCTGACGTGTTGATGTGTCTCTGCCAAAAGAGGCAGAAAGGAACTAATTTAAAGTTTTGGCTGTCTGGGAACACGATGTCAGCGTAATACCGCTCTGTGTGTATGCAAAAACTCACAATACAGGTATGTTGGATTGTGTTGGATTTTTTCAGAGGCATTTCCACGTGAGCTGTACGTACACCTCATGACTGCAAAGTAGAGTATTTTTATTTAGAGCTATTCTTACAGACTTAGGAAGTCATGCTCACCTTGAAGACGTTGTCTTGATGAGGTAAACCTTGGCATCATGCAGAATTGTTGTCTGTAAAATTGCTATAAAGTTAATCAGCCAATCTTCCACTTTTACGTGATTACTCATTTCATTACTTGAAAAGTAATGTTATTTGTTAACATATGTCTGTTACTAAAACCCTTGGGGTATGGACTCTCCCTTACTGTTTTGCTGGAGAGCTATGCACTTTCCTGGCTAACGCAGGTCATCGGAATGCTTTTCTTCCAAGCAAATCCTTTTCCTTCTCATTCATAAAGCAGCCTCAGCACTTATGTGGGGAAGTCCTCTTTTCCCATCTAAATGCCCACAGAAATGAACTTCAGCACACAGCTGGGCACCAGTGTTTAAGGTTAAATATTGCAACAGTAATGCAAGAGGGAATAGCTTGCTCTTTGCTAGGTGGCTCAGACACATTCTCATCATCCTTAACACCAGTCTAACACATAGCAGACACTTGTGCTTATTTACAGAGCCTAAATGCAAACAAAACCCTGAAAGGACCTAGAGATAGAAGAAAAAAACAAAAAGCGCAAGCGCTTATTTGCTTATCTTAAGATCAGCTCCAAGAAGACTTCTCAGTCTCACCTGACGAGCCATACCTAAGGACCCACTTCTTACCTAAGCTTTGTGTGTTTAATATTCTTTCCTGACAGAAAACCTCAACTCATTTGCTTCACCTTCCTTGAGGTCCCCTGGGCTTCTTTTCAACTTCGAGTCAGTCTTCACTCCCGGGATTATCGGTATTAATTTATTCGGGAAGCATTTTCTGCACTCCTGCCCCAAGGCTAGTGTCTGCCTTCAGCTCTCTAGAGATGCTGATGGCTTTTTTTGGTGGGAAGGGGCCATCCTCTCCCATCCTGGTATCGAACAGATTTCACTGATAATGACTTGGCTGAACTGCCAGCAAGTCATTAACCTTCGTTAGGGTAAAGCACTTTCCCACCTGGTGAAGTCATACTCCAATCTAATACTGCAATCTGTTCAATAAGTAAGGCATTTCCTACAACACGCACACTGACAATCACACTTTATACAAAAAAAAATATAAACAGCTTTAACAGATATGTCTCATTACCAGTCCTAGACATGACAATAATTGTTATTTTGGGGTCTTAATGGCGATACCATTCTCACGCATGATGAGGCTGGTCTCATCTAGGTCGGGAAATTTAGGGGATTTTTGAGTTTGACCCTTCTCCCTGCTGGAAGTCATTAACATCTGTCTGTGTACTGCCTGAGCATCAGCTGACACGAGAGTTGCTTGTTCCTAGAAGAGTTTCTTTTTCTTTAGGGAAACTGTTGGTTTAGAAGCCACCAGCAACCCATCAGGAGCTTGCTGATTGATGGCTAACCTTTGCTTCAGAGGCACGGCTGCTGATTTAATACTCTGTAGCTGGAGGTGAGAGTAAATCTGCGACATCCGGGGGCCACTTGAGCTACTTGTATGTAGTGATATCTGTGGTGTTTGCAAGGGTGCTGGAGAGGAGTGGTGACATGGGGAAAAAGATCCCTTTTTCACTCTGTATATTTTAACTAGACTTCCCTTCTTAGGTGTATGGTGAGTACCGAAGTCGTAAACACAACAGTCTGTATACTTCAGCCACGTGAGCTAAACATTTATATGCATGGGAGGGTGGGTTCATCTCACCTAAATGTGGTCATTTAAAGTCAGGTGTTGGCTCCTTCCATGTCAGCATCTAAGACAGGGCCCCACAGAGAGAGATGCAGTCTGCTACTCCTAGATACTACACCAAGCTGGGATGAATTGCCCTTTGGGGTTGCCTGCAGAGTACAGAAGGGGTGTCACTGACAAAGTTAGGAGATAAATATTCACAAAGGCACGTTCCTTTTGCCCCCTTTGTGGGATACCAACAGGACCGATCTCAACCCAACATGCCATGCCAGCTAAAATGGCCAGGATTTTTTTACAGAGGATTTCATCAACCATATCCCTCCTTTTTATTTTTTCTGGTAAGTTCTAAGATCAGTGGCGCTAGCCAGGAAAACAGCAGATCCCTGAAACAGCATCTCCACTGTGTCACAAAGCATTTGCAAAGAGAAATGTTTCATGGCTGTGCACTCTCCCAGCTGTTCTGATCCTTGTTGGTGACGCTGGCTGCTCAGGGTTACACGCTGAACCTACTGAGAGCAGCAAGGCAGGGGTTTTCCAGAGAGCTACCAGGGAATTAAATGTCTGGATTCCTTTTGCATTCCACAGGCGCTCGGCTGCTGATTTGTGCCCCCAGGTTCATTTTCCAGTTCAGCTCTGGTACTGGAAAAATACTCCATTGAGAAGAATATGCCCACTTGCCAGGCAGCTGGAGGGTGCCAAGAGAAACATTAGCCGGGTTTATCAGAAAGACGGCCAGAGCGCTAGCACAGAACTATCTAAGGAATCCCAACATTGTTACCACAAACCTGTCTTGAGTTTTGATTTTGAAAATATGTTCTTACTCAGGAGAAGACTCAGATGAATTATGCAGTCCTGCCTCTCCCAGGAGTGAGATAACAGCTACAATAGCTAAAGGTACCTCTTGGCTATATTTTTCAGGTTTCAGCGTGGTAATGGCTTAACGTTGGAATACACATTTTAAAAGAGTTGGGGAATTAAATGAAATGTCCTGCCTGATGCACGAGAGATTGAACCAGACAACCTCTCAGACCAAAAAAGACCCCAAATAGTACAGTTGGAGGTAGAAGCCAAGGCTCTGTAGCTGGGGCCATATGACTCTCCTCCTCCGAACTGGCAGGAAGGTACATGCACCATCTGCACAGCTGTGTTTTACGCTTGTTATTCAGGGAACAAAGCACATTAAGAGCAGTGGAATGTATACACACGCAGGAGAGGATGAGCCAAAGCTCACTGCAGACCTACCTGTTTTTCTCCATCAGCTCTAACAAAACTCACTGGTGACCCCAGAGGTAGTAGAGTCCTGTACTGTAGATGTCAGGAATCAGGTGAGTCCCACTCCAGTTGTTCATGGGCAATGTGGGATATAAGAATCATAGAATGGTAGGGGTTGGAAGGGACCTCTAGAGATCATCTAGTCCAACCCCCCTGCTAAAGCAGGTTAGCCTAGAGCAGGTTGCACAGGAATGCATCCAGGCGGGTTTTGAATATCTCCAGAGAAGGAGACTCCACAACCTCTCTGGGCAGCCTGTGCCAGTGCTGTCACCCTCACAGTAAAGAAGTTCCTCCTCATGTTCAGGTGGAACTTCCTGTGCTCCAGTTTGTGCCCAAAGAAATGTCAGCTTGAAGTTGGCCGTTGAAAATTAACGATTCAAAAGCAATGGGAAGCCAGGGTTAAAGAGGAGTCAGGCTCCTGGTACTTTTAGCTTGGTCTTACAAAAGTGTTTCTGAGCTTCCATCATGTGAACGTAGCCTGTACCTTTGTGGCCAAAGCCTTCAAATATGATTTTTATTAACCCTGTTTTCTCCTGAGGATGCCTGCGTGTGTAGTCCAGGACAGAGGGAAGCCTTCGATATTAGGCTGTGGTTACTTCAGGAGGGAGGCAGAAAATGAGCTTAATCTTTGTATGTCAAAGTATAAGGTGCTACAGGGTTGGTAATAAATCACAAATATAAAAACATACGAGTTTAATGAGTGGTGATTTTACCATGTTTTCAAACAGAATGAATCATAGAATGGTTTGGGTTGGAAGGGACCTTTAAAATGCATCTAGTCCAAACTCCTGCAATGAGCAGGGACATCTTCAACCAGAACAGGTTGCTCAGAGCCCTGTCCAACCTGACCTTGAATGTTTGCAGGGATGGGGCATAAATAGAATCAGGTAAGTACACTAGTCACTTCCATCAAATATTTGTCAAGTTTTATCATGCCTTTAGTTGGTCCACACTTGTACTGTGTTCTGTTTGCCCTTCTCACAGTCTTCTCTCCCAGAAACTATGGAAGGATTATCAATTTTAATTTTTTCAGAGAGTTTACCCAAAAAAGCCAGACTAAAAATAGCCTAGGAGCTTGTGACAGTATCTAAGCTATACGGGTAATGGTAGCAAGTGAATGCTAGGAAATTGGAAACAGCTGCTACCAGATACACTCACAGAATTCATATTCATACATTAGCTCATATTTTAATTAAATAAGAACTTAAAACCTGTGTAGATGTTATGCTCAGATGTCATATTTCCCTGAGCAATGCAACAAATTATTTCTTTGCAAATCAACAGGAGACACTAACTTATAGAATGTAAGGTTTTTTATTCAATCATACTTATTTGCACTCTGAATATTTTCTAATATTTTGACTACTATAGAATAAGTGATTTTCTAAACAGGTAGTTGTTTTGCACAAGAAATGTCACAAAATTAGAAGTTGTATGCTAAAAACCTCATGAAATAATCTAAAATTAAATAACAAATAAATAAATATAAAATAAATAAATAATAAATAAAATCAGGTTAACTTAAAAATCAAATGAATTGATTACGGAATTTTTAAGTGGATCTTCAAAATTTTCCTAAACTATATACTTCTCCAACCAGTGGGAGACTTATTTAACCGAATTTTCTTTTTGCGAGATTTTTACAAAAAAAGATTTGTTTTTCTGGATCAGAACAAAAAAATTAAAATTTGAAACCCCCCTTGGACTTGAAATCCCAGCTGTGCAGCAGAAGATGCATCGAAAAATACTTTCTGTGATTGTAAGTAGCAATGTATTATTCACTGTCTGTCCTCTGGGAGGGCTGACATTTGTCCTTGCTTTGCACTCTGTGTGTGGAGAACACCTGTGTACCTCCATTATTAAGTCTACAGAAATGCAGACGCAAGTAAGTTCCATGCACTGACTCTATGGACTCTAGATATTCTCCTAGTCGAGAGCATGTAATTCTACCTCCTTTCATTTCTGGGAGGAGAGAAAAAAAATATCAGTCTGGAAATTTGATTTGCCTCGAATCAGCCATAAAGCATCAAAAAGCACAAGCTTCTTAATTTACACAGTCTCAAAACTGCAGGCATTTCTAATATCATTTCTACCCTTTATTCAGTGGTGACAAGTCCTGAGGGGGTAAAGGAGTAGGATGAAGCAGTGGCTGTTGGCGCACTCTCTAGCCCAATTATCACTTAATCAGCCCTAGCAGTGTCAAAAAAGAAATGCAGAAATGTCAATCCATTTTCAGCACTTGGCTCCCTTGTGTCCTAGAAGGTCCCTTTATTTTAAGCATTTTAAAAACAGTTTGTGAGACTCTAAGCTTTTTCTTCTTATAATTTTTCATCTTTTACTACTACCACTACTAGTTTTCCCTCTTCAAAACTTTTTGTACGTGGTCCCAGGGAGCAGCCTGTTAAAGCCCAGTGCTGCTTCTAAGACGTTTCCTAGACTGTTTACCTCTTTACTGGAGCAAAATGGGAAACCTGAGCATGACGAGCACTGAAGATAATAAAGCAAAGAGAACAAGTATTTGTTTCTGTTTCTTTTGAGAGAAAATGGAGAGGAAATTTGATTTGGATCTACTGGATCATAAGAGAGAAGAAGAAAACAGAAAGCCATGCATATTCTGGAGATGGAATTCCATCACAGCCCAAAATCTGCTGGCTTTGAGGGAGGTCGTACTTGCTGATGAGCTTTGCTTTTGCCCCTGACCACAACAGTAGCTTCTAACCACCTCCTTGGCTTTTCTGGGATGCCTCTCCTAGTTTCTAGCCCTCACACTTACACGGTTGAGCCACAACTTTTTAAATGTGCAGTATGACTGACGGCTCCCTTGCTATAGCTGTGCAGAGGGAAGTCTCTGCCCTTAGACGCAAGGGCAGTGGTATGCAAAGGAAGCTACGTGAAGTTATGTCTTCGACAACACAGGCAGAAATAGAAAGTTGGGAGATTAACCACCTTTTTCTTGGGTGGTGCTGAGGCAAGAGGACTGGAGAAAAGGAGTACTTACACTGATTTGGGCCAAACATCTAAGGGGCACCTGGTAAATAAGGTCTGTATGCAGAGGCTGCGGAGGGCAGGAGCCAGGATGGCAGCTGGCAAGGTAATGCAGAGTTCTCTGATTGAGGAAACCTATGTTAACACTAAATGAGACAAGTATCCAAACACATCCTTTAACCTTGTAGGTGGAAAAGCATCTCCCCAGCTCTTAATATCCCCATTGAAAAAAATAAGTTATTTTTGGAATGTATAGTATACAGAAAAGTAAATATTCCCTTTCTCAAAAACAAAAAAAAGCAGCACCCATTTTTGCTTGTCTTCAAACATCTTAAAGTGCAAGGAAGAACAGAAAATTATAGTTTTTCTTTTGGTAGTCATCTCTCACACATACAAAAAGCATATTTCTTTTGTGAACTACCCACATGAAACCTGGAACTCCCCCTGGAAAAGCACTAAGTTGGTCCAATATCCTCACAGACAGGATCAAAACCAATGCTCTGTTGGGAAAGCTAGTAGACTTGGCAGATCTGTGCGTGTTTACTGTCACGGGCCCTGTGCATACAGATTCAGGCAATCCTGCCAGGAATCCAAAACTCCTGCAAAGGCAATTTGGTTTTAAGGAATAAATAGGGACTTAGTTTGCTGCTGGGTTCACTGAATAGTATTTGGTTGTATTTGTGATTTTAAGAGATTTCCCCAACACCACGCTAAGCGTAATGATTGGTTTTGCGTATAACATGTTCTCCTTTTGCAGAGAAATCCATGGTTGTGATGGACTGATTTCTTTCTAGATGGGAATACAAACTGTTTACCTGAAAGTCCTTGGATGGTGGAGGTAATTTTGTTTTCTACCTAACAGTTCTTAGCTCTTAACAAGTAGCACCGAGGTTTTCACTTCCAAGCTCATCATCCTGCAGATGAAGATGCTTCCAGAGAAAAAAAAGATACATTTAAGATCCTCAGAAAGAATTTTTAAGAGCATCCTTAGTAATCCCTAACTGCAACATACTTCTTAGTTTCTTCTCTGTGTTACCACTTTCCCTCATTGCCAAAAGACCTCTCAGAATACAGTGATTTGGGGCTCACGAGACTTTCAGAAAGCCCAACTTCATATCGGAACTGCTCAGGGTCACCATTAAAGTCAGGCCCCTGGTTTTTAAAATTGGGCAGTTTTTCTCTTTAAGGCTGGGCACAGAGCTTCAAAGGCATAAAAAATAACTGGCGTTAACAGGATATTTCTATACTGTCAAATTAAAGAGCTCCTCTGCTACTTGCCAGGCTTTCAGTCCCCGTACACATTATTTTGCACATAACCCACTTTCTAAAGTGAACTAAAAATTACACTGTGGGGTGAATCGGATGTGGGCTAGTCAAGTGTCCACAGCGTNAAAAATAACTGGCGTTAACAGGGTATTTCTATACTGTCAAATTAAAGAGCTCCTCTGCTACTTGCCAGGCTTTCAGTCCCCGTACACATTATTTTGCACATAACCCACTTTCTAAAGTGAACTAAAAATTACACTGTGGGGTGAATCGGATGTGGGCTAGTCAAGTGTCCACAGCGTGATGTGGATGCTACAGAGCAGACATGAGCAGTGCCACGAGGAGCTCCTTCACCCTCTCATTACCCTCCATTACTCCTCTGGAGGCTCCAGGGTCTTCCAAAATCTCACACCAAACGCCTGCACACATATGTACATCACTTATACATGAGTGTGAAGGGTTAAAAAGTTATTTATCTAGCCTGGAAACAGACATTAAATCGATGGGTCCCGATGGGATGCATCCACACGTGCTGAGGGAGCTGGCGGAGGTAATTGCTAGGCCACTCTCTATCATCTTTGAAAAGTCGTGGAGAACAGGAGAGGTGCCTGAAGATTGGAGGAAATCCAATGTCACTCCAATCTTCAAAAAGGGCAAGAAGGAGGACCCGGGAAACTACAGGCCAGTCAGTCTCACCTCCATCCCTGGAAAGGTGATGGAA
>VZSC01001950.1:150156-187856 GCA_013398225.1 Steatornis caripensis
TGATTAAGAAAACCAAGATCTTGTTAGTATTTTTTTGGATATGGCCAACATACCTGGCTGCTTTGGCCAGGAGATCCCCCGGCAGCAATACAAGGAGGCAGCACTGGAGGTGGTTCAGCAGAGAGATGTGAAGCTGGGGAGCACTGCCTGCTGGCCTGCTCTGAACCTCCAGCCTGAATCACCCCACCATCGTGTGAGCCTGTGAAATGCTAAGGACCAGCTATGTACAGATCCGGGACACAAGTTGGAGGTCAAAGGCAGCTGCACAGATATGTCAATGTTTCCAGGTTGTATTTGTCTCTGTGCTGAAGTCTGTTCTCCTCAAACACAAAGTGGAACCTGAGAGCCTCTGTCTTAGCCACGAAGGGACCAGGCAGGTGCTACTCAATTCCTAGTACATGACAGGCTCAGGACACAGACATCGTGGCAAGACAACAAGACAGAGTTGGGATGTTTTCTATGTACTTCTCAGGGTCCTCCTGGGACACTGGGCTCCTCAAACATTGTATTCATCATCTGCCCAGGATGCATCTGCTCAAAGCAGGTGATGGAGGCAAACCAACAAGACACAGCTTGAGTTTATGGTGTGCTCCTGGCACTGTGCTGTGTAGATGCAACCCGTTCAATCGACAGGAAGATTTGACTATTCCTCCACTACTTGTGCTATATGGGCATACAGGTGATGCGAGCATGATCGCCTCAGACAGTGATTATGTAACTGTAGCTATTTATTTTGTACGTAACACACACATGCAACACTTCAGTGCAGGCCGCCCATGGCAATAGGCCCTGCAGTCAAAATGACCCCTGAGAGCTTTCCAGGCATGTGCATGCCATTGCAGAATATCATCCCCTAAAAGACCAACTTTGCAGTAAGATTTACATATGGTGCAAGGGGGAATTCAGTGCTACAAAATGCTTTTTGGAAGCTGAAGTCAAATGACACCTTCCCGAGCTTCTGAGTACTAGGAAGCACCAGGTTCTCGCCCCAGAAAGCCTCATGTGTGTGTGCTGCCTGGGACTGCTGTCAGCTCCATGCCTGGAACACAGAATTCAATTTCTTTATGCTAATATTACCTCCAGCTGGGCAGCACTTGAATCCCAGACTCATTAATAGAAGGGAGCAGGGTCTTTGGGAGACTCGAATTTTGATCTGCCTTTAACTGTTGGGATTTCTCCAGGCTTGAGAAGTGCTGCTGAGGTGAGATTTTTGTGTTTGATGAGAGAATTAGCAGCACCTTCAAGTATTACGCATGCTTTTTATTACCCTCCCATTTCCAGGACGTGGAAGTTTTTCCTTCCATGGCTGTTGCTGGAGCTTGAATGTACAGTCATCACTTTAAACCACCAACAGGAAACCTTTGTTTATTGCAGACTGTCTCCGTGCTTGGGACAACAGCAGAAGCAGAAGATGATTCACCACCTTCTGTTGTGTCTCTCTGTAACCATTTGTCATGTTCAGAAATAAAAGAGAGACCTTGAGGACAGATTTCCTCCAATCTCTTGAACATCGCAGACTTTTCCTGGTCCAGACTGATGTTTCCAGGTTTCCAGTGACATTTTCTGAAGAGTGCTCTATATACACTGCCTGAATGCGCTAGTGAAATGGCAGCCATTGCTCAACCCAAATATATCTTCATCATCAAGCTCCTTAGAGCCTTAGCATCAAGCCACTGTGATTGTTGCTACAGCGGAGAGGGGTACGGAGAGGGGAAAGATGCGTGGTAACTCTTTTCAGTGTCCGGCAATCATGTCTCCGGGAGATAACAACCACAATCTCTGCCAGGCAAGTTAGACCTGAGGAAAAGGGTTTATTTTTCAGAATTTCATTTTGTTTCTTTACAAGCATTAATTGCAACTCTCTGGAGAGTCTGTGGAACGTGTGGAAACCAGTACTGTAAGGCAGGAAGTTAATACCGCTATTTTATTTCTTGCACTTTTAAGATGAAGCCTCTAACAGAGTGGCATAACCTGGCATCCTGAAGAGCCAGGGTAAAGCACGGTCCCTGGTCAGACACTAGCTTCCCACCCTGAGACATACAGACGGCTGGGCAAGCCTCCTGCCAGCATGGGAGTGGAAGAAGGGACTGCCTGCCTCTCTTTAATCCCAATGTTTCCCAAAGAAGTAATGACACGGTTGTTCCCGACCCTTTCCATTCTCATTAGACCCTCAACCAAGCACTCCTGAAACCCTAGTTCCTGTGAAAAAATGATTATTATGGAATTTCAGGTTGTAATTACCAAAAAAGAGAGGAATTCAGAATTTCTGTGGGTTTATTTAAGAGCTAGAGACATGGTCAAATAAGCCAGAAAGGCTCTAAAATAAGATTGCAAATAAAACTATAAAACTTACTCAGAAGTTTACTAAGATTTTTCAGTTATTTTGTAAGTCTGTCTCGTGAGTGTTTGGATAACTGGAATAGCACCCATCACATCCATTAATTGCATCAAATCCAGGTGCTTGCTTGAAACCAACATTTAACCATGCAAATGAACATTTTTGTGTTCAAGGTGAATTCCAGCAGCTACTCACGTGTACCAGCAGCTGCTCGGCAACTGCAACTACGCTTTGCTTTTACCCAAACAAGTTTTTGCATGCGCATCCATTGTGCCCATTTATGAAAATGTCATCTGTAAATATTTACTTTATACTTTAATAACCGCTATTAACACCCCTCAAGAAGATGTTACCACTGCAGCAACTGGCTCAACACGGGCTAATACTTACGTTGAGATTTAACAGATATTTCTCGGCGGTGGATGCCAGCTTAAACTATTCCTACCTCCTACTTCTTGAAGTATCTGTGTCAATACTATCATCTTATAATTTCCTTTTCATCTGTAGCCAAGTAAGTATCTTCAATTAGACTCAAATAACGTGGATTGTGCCCTACATGGAGGCCTAAAATTGGATCACATCTCAATGACTTTGATTTTCATATCACTGCATCATAATTATCACTAATTCTTGTATGTGAAATTAGTGGAGCTAGAGCTTAGATGACTTCTTAATTTCATGCAGCAAGGTAATAACAAAAATAATAAAACCCTTTGTCATCTCAGTCACTTAAAAAACCACCACCTTTCTAAAGTTATGTCCAAGGGTAATGGCCTTAGCAGTCAAGCTGTTGACACAGAGGTTGTTTTGTTCCACCAACACCCAAGACGCCCTCAGCTTGTCAGTTCATCTTTCCTGATGAATCAGTGACACGCAGGGGGCTCCACATTTTCCTGAGATTTCCTTCAGAGTAACAAATGGTTAGGGCCAGCTCCAGCTATGCCAGATGGCGCTGCACGTGGACATTCATCCGTTGCTGGTTGTCACCAGGTACACTGCTGCCATGCACAGGCCTGTCACCACGCAGGTCACGTCTAAAGCAATTGCATGTTGATAGCCTGTTTGTTGAGAGCTGCAACGGGCACAGCTTCATCCCATAGGCTGTTACATGTGCTTCACTCAGCTTTCAGGTAGGAATCATCCCAAGCACTTAGTGCTTGATCTGCAGCCAGGACTGACCACATCTGACAGTCTCAGGGTTGTATGCAGAGTTTGTATTCACTAGTTAGGGAAAAGTCAGACAGATGTTACTGCTCTTCTTCCATAAGAGACTTCGAGTCAAGTCTTGTATGTTTCCTATGAACTATCATCAGCGGTGTTCTGCTAGAGCCATCGTATTCACATCACCAGCCTGCCCTTGGTAGGGCCTTCCCTTGCTCTCGATGACATGAAAACTTTGGCTAGCAGAGCAGCTGAGGTGAGAAATTTACACATATCATGTAGGTTTTATTAGACCAAAACCAACTCACATTTCTAGTCCATATGGGCTCACGGGATGATTTGTTTCAGTCCACTGCAGAAAGGTACTTCTGGGAGCTTCTGGGACATAACCCATTGCCGTTTCCTCAGAAGCCAATTTGTCCAGTACCTTGTCATGGGTAAAAGACTTCCCAATTAGATTAATTTCTAGCCTGAAGCTATTGTATCCACAAGCTTCCCTTAGTGTAGAGGGCACTTTTATCAAACACTTTTACTGCTGGAAGTAACCAGAGATTATTGCTCTTCGGGGCATTCTGTGAAGGGGGCTGGTCATTGAAACAGGTTGATGTATGATGCTGAAGGTTATTTGCAAGGCTTGAGGATTACTGTGCTGCTCTTTTTGAGAGGGATGATATCCCTAACAGTCTGCTCCTGGTTTTGATTTGGTTGTTCTGGTGTTTTAAATAATGCCAATGGCTCCCAGGGGAGATGATGGACTTAGTTCTCCCTGTTATTCATTGTCACTAATAAATACCAAATGACAAACAGCAGCTAGACTGGAGGATACCCTGCCTTCCTCCGGACTGTGAGATCCCCCAGAGAATGCCACCACTGGCGACTAAAACAGGAATATCAGTCGTTGTTGAAAAAAGTTTATTCCAGCTGTCCTGAGCTTCCCCACATAAAGGCGGAGCAGCTGGACTGAGAGCAGTGGTCTTCTAGCAGTGAGCCTGCTGGGGAGCGAGTGTGGCCTTGAGAGTAGGAAGCTCCAGCATGGCTGGTGGAGCTACGGGAAATCACAGAGGACCCTCTCGGTGCTGTGGTTTCGCAGCCAGAAGATCGTGCAGGTCTGTGTGCTATGATGGGTAAACAGAAACAAGCTGGTCTGTAAGGAATGCATCACTTACTTACAGCATATTTGGTGAGTCAGATTAATTCCTAGAAAGAAAAAAAGGGTAAAAATCTATTTCCATGACTCCTTAATCAGACAGCTTTCACTTTCTTCATGCAGAATGCAATTAATCCAGTGCTGGGAAAGGCTACTGGTGTCTCCAAGAGAAATCAGAGTGAACAAAGGCAAGCTGCTCTCTCCCTCGTCTCTCTGCAGACCCTCAGCACTGCTCCCCTGATGTTGGAAACAAAAACAACCCTTGCAGGAGTTGAGCTGCCCGGAGATGCCGCTGACTCCGCTTGAGTTGTTTGCCGGCTTGCAGGCAATCTGGCAGATCCCATCCACCTGCCAGGCTGCAGGGGCTCAGTGTGCCGTGTCAGTGGTGCTGTGCTACCTGCCAGCACCCTCCTCCTGCCACTCTGGCAGAGCAGAGGCCAGTGTGGAGCATGCTGCAGCCCTCCTGCTGCCCACGCTGCTGAGGCTCTCCAGCATTGCCAGAAGTGTGGCTTACCTCTAACTCCCCTCCAGTAATCACGGGGCTGGACACTGCTTGTGTTGTGAATGGGGAAATAAGAAGACTGGAGGCAGATTCCCTGCTTCGTGCTTCCTACCAGCCTCCATGCACGTGCCTCTGTGTGTGTGTGTCGTGGATTTTGTGCTCCAAACTCAAGTGTCAAACATGACAGCTCCAGCTAACCCTGTGGAAGTCCCTCAGGTAGTTACTGTGACTTAGAGCACAAAAAGATCAAGATCGGATGATTAACATAAATATTATTTCCCTTAATTTATTAAATGCTCCCAGCTCCACAAACAAAGCTGAAGGAGCAGCCTCAGTTATTTTCCAGCTGCTGCTGCAGCCTTCTTCTTCGGCAGCCCCTTCACAGTGAAACCAATATCCCATGTGATTTGGGGTTTCAGCTCACAGATGATCAGCCAATTGCTCTCCCAGGGTGAAAAGTGAAGAAGGATTGAGAGAACTTCATGGTTTCATCAAACCAAATTGATGTCTGCCTCAGCCTTTGGGCTCTTCTATAGAATAGTGTCACCTGGAAATCTGACAGCGGGTCTATCTGAGCAAAACCCTGTGTGCTACAGGTTTGATAAGGAACTTGAAGCACTTCAGGTTCTCTTGTACTTGAAGTACTTCAGGTATCTCTTCAGGTACCTTGGCCTCTGAGCAGCAGAACGGGAAGTACTGTAGCCTCCTGGTAGAGGCTGCAAGATATTCAAAGTATTTGAAAGCAATGTAAAACTCACCAAACTTCAGACCCACTGGCATTACAGGAACTTAATGATTGTGGTTAGCCTCGGTTTGGTCAGTCACTAGGTGGTGGCTCCAGAAGTACCAATTCCTCCCAACTACCTTGCTGCTGGCCAGCTTTGGGAAACCTGGTTCCCCTCTCTCTGCCTCCCTCTGTCCCCAGGCACATGTTGTCTTGTCTCTGCTGGCTCCAGGTTCTCCTGGGTAGAGGCCCTCTCTTGCCCACTTTAATACAGCCTCCAAAACTGCACTGATTGTGGCTTCTTGGTGCTACTTATTATAAATAAGTCAGAGAAAACAGGGCTAAAAGAGGCCATGAGAGGTCACCATGTCCACCTGCCTGTTCCACAGTTCATCAACGAAGTCAGATATTGATCTAACCCGTGCTGGACTTCTGCCATCTCCTGCTCTGGCACCATGGCGGAGGCTACACAATTTTCCCTGATAAGCTATTCCATGGCTGCACTATCATCTTTCGCATGAGAAACCTTTCCCTAATACCTAAGCAAAATTTCTCTTTCGATGATTTAAGCCCATTCCATTTTGTCCTTCTTCTAGCTACCAATATTTATCCTATTTGAAAACTGATACCATATCCCTACAACCACCAGCTTCACCATCACTTTGGTAATTTCTTCCATAGACTAAACAATCCCAGAGGTTTCTCTCACAGGTATCAATGCCAAAAGCAGCAAGTTCTTGACATAAATTTTAGTCCCATCAAAGGGAACCTTTGAATATCTATATAAGTAGCCAGTGAATTACCCAACAGCGGAATACCCACCCTGACAAGCAGAAGTGACTAAACACATCACTTCCACACGCTTGCTGATATCCACCGCTGTCTGGTTCCACATACACCTGAAACACAAAGTGAAACTCAGCCACTCAGACCTCACAGAAAGCTTGCACAGATGTATGCAAATCTGCTGGCTTCGTGCTGTTTTGCTTAGCAGCAGTTGGGTGTGGGCGTGATGGCTGGCTAGGAAAGATGAGGGAACAGCAGCCACTTTGCACCTGGACGGGGAGAGGTTATCCTCCCTGAGTCCATCATTTGAGATGTCTGGGGCCAGCCGGCAGGGATGGGATGGGATGGGATGGGATGGGATTGCTTGGCATGGCACGGCATGGCACGGTTTGGGATGGAGGCAGGCCTGAAGGGCAAAGAAGGAGCAGTATCAGGAGGAACATACAACTGGAAAACTGCAGGAAGAACTGCAAGATGTCTGTGCAGGCCATCAGATTGTGAAGAAAAGTGAGGATTTTCCTGGTTTCCTAACTTAACTGAGGTGCTTGTCTGGACAAAGGGTCCCATTTCACTCCTTTCCCCAGTGTGCATGCTGCCTATGCAGCCTTTTTGCTCCTGCTCCTGCTCTGACGCAGCAATGGAACCATGGTGCATCATGCCTGTGGCAGTTCTCTGTTACTTCCCTCTCCTGCCTTCCTTGACAGTGCAGACTCAGTGCTCGATGATGGCTTGGGAGAAATTAGGAATGAAGCAAAACAGCCCTGTTGCCAAGCCAGGGGAAGCAAAGCCAAAGATTGACATCATATTCAAAGAGTACATAATTGGATCATTAAAATATTCTTCACCTTATCCCAAGATCCAGGAGCTGCAAGATACTGTGTGGAATTTGAGAAAATTTTAAGCAAGAGTGGAAGTGACTAATAGTCAGCATATTAATTCACAATTACAGATAATCATCAGACCCAATAAACAGCAAGCTTTGAAATGGCCAGGACCTCTCCTGAACACCAACAGCATCCAAAGGGATCCTGGGCCTCAGGACACATGGCAAACTAGCTGCAGGAACGTCTCCCCCACTCCTAGATGGTTTCAGGACAGTGGTTAGCTATTGGCCAGCAGCACATGAAATCGAAATGTTCTGAGCTGATGTGCAAGGCACCCTTCTTTTTACTGACATTTACTCTCCCTTATCCTGAATACACCATGTAAGAGCTGACTTTAGCGTATCATCCACAAGTTCAAATAGAAAGTCCTTTCACTGCCTACATTTTGTAGTTCTTATCTAAGCATTATATCTAACACAGCTAGGACAAAACTTCTTTGTGGAAAGAATGCGCTAAGCAGAAGTCGTTGCTGATGAGCAGCTTACGAGCGTCTGATTTCTTTCAGAGCCGTGACCACTTATGACCTTTTCTCCATGTGACTTCAGGTTATGCTGGGTTCCCAGGTTAAAAAATCTGCGCTATCAGAGAAACTCCAGATGGAAGGTTGTTTGTGTTCACCTTCCTCTGAATGTCCTGTCAAACAATTTGCTGTTACTCAAAATCCAGACAAACAAGATAGATAACCGCAAGCGCAAATCCTGTTTGTTGGGTTTCTTCACTCTAAATATAGCTAGGTGGAGGAGACCTGACTGGTAACACAGTGGAGTCCTGTGCTTACCTGCACCACGGCCTTGGCACCTGCAGGGGCAATAAGAAATTTTCCTTGAGCTGTTCCACCAGACTCAGACTTTATGGGTATAAAAGCTGAGCAAAGAGTCAAAAACGTTGCTTGTACTTCTCTTGCAGTCAATGGAAAGAGGGAGGGACTCCACAAGTGTGATTCATCCCACCTCTCCTAGGAGCCTTCTTAAGGATGGAGTTATTAAGTTCCAGAGGTGTCTCCTCCTTTGGTCACAGACCTGGCTGCTTCTCCCGTGGCAAGGAGACGGATTCCATCTCTCCTGCTGGCCGAAGGCTCATGGAACCATGCTCTTTCACTGCAAATTCTCATCTCACTCACTCCGTATTAAACTTGGAACTGCTCCATGAAAATTAAAGGCTCGTTTTCGCTGGTGTCTTCCAGCTGCTTAACACACACCCTCTGTCGACTGGCTGGTGAAGCTGGGTTTACATCAGCCTGGCGCCAGCCGAGCACACTGTCCAGCCTGACCCACTAAAGCAACTCACACTAGGGCAGCATTGACCGAGCGGGCCAAATTCCCCACAACTTTCTGTTTTTGGAGTGTTCCCATAGCATTAAGTGGTCACTTGGGAAGCTCATTCTTCCGGTGTCTCAAGAAGTTTGGGCAAGAGCATGTGTTGGCTTTGAAATTCCTCAGCAGCTCATCTCCTCAATAGAGACCACTGGTGAGGCAGGGGTTTGGGTGGGTTTTTTTGTTTGGTTGGTTTGGTTTGGGGTTTTTTGTTTGTTTTTGTTTCACTTACACTCTGTACTGTGACTCTGTCCCAGCAAGGGGAAAGCCAACTAGAGGTGGCTGAATTTCCAAGTGTTTCTGTGTCTCCTCCAGAGAATATTTCCATGAAGTCCCAAAGCTACACAAACAGACTAACTGTGCAAGAATGGAAATCCTGTTCAGGGCTCAGCTAGGCTTTTTCTGTAACGTCCTCCCTGGGAGATCTTGGAAAAGATTTCACAGTGGCCAGATTTTTGTCTTTTAACAAACATGCCATATCTTGGCTCCATTTCCTCCCTTGCTTATCAGTATTTTGTTAGCTTGAAGATAACTTCCAGGAGATCTGCTCTCACCTTACAGTCTGATCAAAGCAAATTCCCTGTTTTTTAAGAAATTATAGGGGGAAAGGGTGGGTGTCTTTTTGTCTGGTAACGGTTTATTTTAATCTGACTGTTTTCTGCTTTTGTAATCCATGAGCACTCATGTTTTTAGAAGGCTTGCCAGTTATGATAGGTTTCCTTGACGTTACTGTAACAGACAAGGCTAAACAGCTGTCTGGTGCCTGCAATCCTTAGGAGTCCTGCAGGACTGCAGTCAGTAAAAATAAACTGAACTTTAGACGTACTCAAGCCAAGGGCTTTTTCAGCCAAATCTTTTGTGAGTAGGCAAAAAGTCGAAGTAGATATGGGGGGACAAATTTGTGTCTGGGGTCACTCCAGTAGCTTCATTGGCACTCTGCTCAGGATTAAATTGCTGGAGTTCATTCTCTACAGAAATCCTTGTGCTAGGAACAGGCAGTATGTAAATCAGAAACCAAGGCTCGACTTTTATGTTCATGAAAATGAATAGAGAAGAACTACTAATAGAGATAGCATGCATCTAGGTGTCAATATAATATTTGATGAGTTTTCATTACCTGTCAGAGCTGAAACAAACATTTCAGGATAATACATGCCAAAACATTTTAAATATTTAGAAAGCATATGAAGATGAAGAATGCTTGTGAGAAGGAGATAGACACCATCCACATTTTGATTGTTCATCCAATCTTTAGAGTAGGAGGATTCAACACAGCTGAGTCATAAGCTGGAAGGGCATCCCAGACACTGATTATTATCCCAGCATGACACCAATGGAAAGGGTGTCCAAAACTCCAGCAAGTCAAAATGTCCTACTTGTCCCCACAGCTGGGTTATGTGTAGTGGGTTGTGATTGTTTGTCTCCAACTTTTAGGCCTAATTCACACTGCAGAAGGAGAGACTTTCCTGCAGATGATAGTTCAGAAGAGGAGCTTAACTTAGATACTTTACAGTCGTATCCATATTACTGTACCTGGGCGCACTTCCAAGTTCTTCATCTGGAGGCACACTCCAGTCATGTCCTGGTCCAGGTGCTCACCAAACTCTGAGCTTTTCTGCCGCCCAGTTTTCCACAGGGAGGAAACTCAAACCAGGTGTTAACAACGGTCTGCTGTGAACGGGCACCCAGTGAGAGCGGCGGGTGGATCTAATCAACACATGCCATCCCAAGAACCCATGGACAGGTCTGGCCACTGGGCTGGTCTCTGGAATAGCCTCCCCTCCTTCTCCAGCAGGGAAGAGGATTCTGAGGACGTTGTACTCCTACATGTTAATGGCAGGTGATGCAAATACTCACCCTGTGTATCCTCCTTGGCACAAGTGTAAATGACCATCTGAAACTCTGCAAGGGGCCTTAGAAGAAACGCGTCACTTAAACCCCGCGTGAAGGAGGTGGAGGCGGGGGAGACAGCTGCAGAAAAATATTGCAACACAATGACATGTCGGGGAATTAATTCAGAAACGTCAAAGGACAAAAATGGATTGGTAAAGCTTTAGAAACTCTTCCAAGCACTAGGTTCTTGTTTTATTTTCAAATCTACCACGTCATAGGAAAGGGGCATGGTTCTGTAATGTTTCTCCCGGAGAAACTGGAATTAAATGTTATTCTTAGGAATAGTATACGCAGATGTTCACCAGATATTAACAAATGTTTCACTATTAATTGCATGAGAGGCAGTTTCTATAGCAAACACTTCATCTCTGATTCATACAGCACCTCTTCTGTTGCCTCAATACCTTTTAAAAAATGAATGTGTCAGTAATGCAAAAAACATGCTATGCACAACTTTTACAGATGGATATTCTCCCAAAATAGCAGCATGTATTGTACATGCGCTTCTGTTGAAAGGCCCTAAATCACTTGAGAGAATCGCCACCAGGGAGCAGAAATAAAACCAGGTAGTTTAGGTGATCAGTACAGGACTTGATTTGTAAATCAGTGAATACTTGAAGAATCGCAGCAAAACCCAGGAGAAATCTGCAGGATGAATTATATTCCCACACACCAGCCAGTGAGTCAGCCTGAACACCACAAAGAGACAGGTTAAATTCATCAGAGAAACTGGTCCCTGTGTACAGCTCTCAGCAACTTCTCATTGTAAACAGCAGATGAGGTTGGTGCCAGACCCATAAATGCACAAACACACACACTCGCATATAGACTCCCTGCTCACAAATGGAAGTTACATTCTCAATAAATACTGGGGGTTTGGGGGTAATTTATACCTACCGTCATTGCTATTGTGTTGCTTTTTAGAGCCAGGTGAATTCAGCAGAAAATATCATGACAGTATTTTGAAGGGGCGCACTGTATTTCTAAAAAGCGTTTCCTCATTAAAAATGCATTAAAAAACACTGAAGTCTGAGGTACATATCAATATTATAGTAGGCGCTTGAGGTTTACTTGCCTAAGATTGATCTCGCTCCTGTGTAAAGTCTGCCTCGGTAAATGCCAGCTGTTTGATTTTGCTGGGTTTTTTTTAAATTGCCATGCCCATGTTGAAAAAAATCTGCTTATGAATATTGCAGTGTAAGCAAAGCTTTTCTGTAGGAACAGATCTATTTTGTAGTGTGGGGAAAAAAATCAAAGCTTGACATTATTCTTGCATGTTCAAAGGCATGTCTTTAATCAATAGATTTATCTGGTTCACTGCTAGTTTGACACCACTGAAACTAGAGGAGTTGCGCGCTCTTGTATACGAGTTGAATTTGTTCTTAAACATAAACGTGAATAAATAGAGCATCTGCAGCTACTCCAGATACACTGACATGACAAGGGCTATCAATCCTCATGCTTCAGGGTACATAATCTGATAACCAGCTGAGGTCAGGGAGAAATATCCCCCACTGGTATAATATTGACTAATTGGATTCATTAGAAGCCTTTTATGTCTTTCTCTAAAAAATCTTGCATTAGCCACTAGATGGACCAGCGGCCTGTTCTGGCATGGCAATTCCTGCGTACCTAATCAACAAGAACAGTTGGCAATGGGTGGTGCAGCTCCAGTAAGTACCACTGAATCAGCAGCACACCAGCTGGAAGGGACTCTGCCTGCATCCCCATGGTAGCACCAAGTGCTGTGGATGAGGCCTTAGTCAGGAGGTGGGAAAGAAGAGGAGGCTTTTTGCCATCGTGAACGTGTTTATGGAATATCTGATTCACAGACATCTGATTTATCTGATTTACAGTGTCTGAAGTACATGTCATCTGACCTGACATCCAGGCAAGGGTGAGAAAATCAGAATAGGATAGGATAGGATAGGATAGGATAGGATAGGATAGGATAGGATAGGATAGGATAGGATAGGATAGGATAGGATAGGATAGGATAGGATAGGATAGGATAGGATAGGATAGGATAGGATAGGATAGGATAGGATAGGATAGGATAGGATAGGATAGGATAGGATAGGATAGGATAGGATAGGATAGGATAGGATAGGATAGGATAGGATAGGATAGGATAGGATAGGATAGGATAGGATAGGATAGGATAGGATAGGATAGGATAGGATAGGATAGGATAGGATAGGATAGGATAGGATAGGATAGGATAGGATAGGATAGGATAGGATAGGATAGGATAGGATAGGATAGGATAGGATAGGATAGGATAGGATAGGATAGGATAGGATAGGATAGGATAGGATAGGATAGGATAGGATAGGATAGGATAGGATAGGATAGGATAGGATAGGATAGGATAAGATAGGATAGGATAGGATAGGATAGGATAGGATAGGATAGGATAGGATAGGATAGGATAGGATAGGATAGGATAGGATAGGATAGGATAGGATAGGATAGGATAGGATAGGATAGGATAGGATAGGATAGGATAGGATAGGATAGGATAGGATAGGATAGGATAGGATAGGATAGGATAGGATAGGATAGGATAGGATAGGATAGGATAGGATAGGATAGGATAGGATAGGATAGGATAGGATAGGATAGGATAGGATAGGATAGGATAGGATAGGATAGGATAGGATAGGATAGGATAGGATAAGATAGGATAACAGCTCAGCATAGCATCAAACACATCTGAAGGCTGTGTAAAGGAACAAGAATCCTGAAACTGGAGATGAGCCAGTGCTGGTCTGTGAAGCATTGGCTGATCAGATGCCAACCTACCTCCTTTATTTCCACTGCAGAGAAGGAGAACAGATGGGTGGGCTGGAATGAAATTCAAAATAAAAGCAGACGTCCATGGCCAGCTTTATACGAAGAACAATAAAATCCCTCATTATATTACAGAAAGCCAAAGTGTGTTAATACTTCTGTAATGGCACTTCCCACAGAAGCAAAAGCTATGTCTGCTTGTTAGCCACAAGGTGCTTGGGTGGTTATCAGTGAAAGAGAGCAGAGAGCTGTGTGTGATGTAATTAGGGAGGTTGCTCAGAGAGTAATTTCACTGCCGAGATAAGGTCCATGCTATCAGAAACAGAGATTCTCCTAGACTATAAAAATGGGAAGACAGAGTGAGAAACTTCTGCTGCCCAGCTTGCTGAGTCACAGGTCGAGGTATATTTTCCATCCAACACTATTCTTGCTAATATGTCATGTTTCAATGACACTTGAGGCTCCAAGCGGAGCAATCTTTTTTGTCTGGCCTCTTGCCAGGGTAGCTGGAGACTTCTGGACTGTGCGACAACAACAGTTTACTCGATTAAAAGCAACTGTACTCTCATTCTGTCCCTGGGAGGAGAGAAGGTTGCAAAGCAGCATCTACGTGTCTATTTATGTGGTAAACACAGATACTCAGACAGGAATAAAAATAGTGCGCTTGGTTTCCCTTTACACTTTATCATCACCAGTGAATGTATCAACTGGAATGAATGTTCTAGCTACGCAAAGAAGTTCCCAGTAGATAAGTATATCTGTCATGAATCATATATACAGAAAACCCCCATAACCACTGAAATAAACACCGTAGCCTCTGTTTGTCTCTGAGGAGCAACCCTATTGACAATTGTCTTGCCATTGCAATGCATGGCAATGTTCGGGTAGCTGAGCTAGCCCCAGGAGGTTGGAGTTCTAAAACATTGTGTTTTCCCCATTTGATCTATTTCCTCATATTCAGAAAGTTTTGAGGAAATTCTTCTAGCAAAACGAGACCTTGGTCTTGCTCATACTGAAGTCCATTTCTTATCTGCTAGAAGATGGCCAGCAGGTGAGAGTGGCTACAAGCAGCTCAGACATACCTCCCAAGCTGAATCTGCTCCATATAAATACCTCCACCCTGTGATAAAACAGAGCTGCTAGGTCTTCTGCATTTCTTGCGGTGAAGAGCCAGAAAGACCAACATCTCTGTATCCTACTTGCACCAACCCCAATGTGTACCCCACCCAGGACTCGAGCCTAAGCAATACTTTTCTTTTTGCTGGCATGGGCTGTGACCATTGGAAAAGAGTCAGAGGGAAAGGAGCTGGCCTTTCATTCACAACATGCCTTTTGAAATCACCCTTGTATCTGCTTTCCTTCAGGTTAGCCTCAAGATACACCTGAGCACTCGTGCCCCCCAGGCAATGTTACCTACATGTGTAGGCAGAAGGGGCAGCCGCAGCATTCATCCCCAGACAAGTCCGTGCAGGAGGGGTATAGAGCACATACGATGGTGGCTACCACCAGTGGAAGTGAAAGGGCCGCGCATTCTGTCCGTAGTCCTCCAGCAGGTTCCCCAACCCGTGACCTAGGGGAAAGGTGGTGGCACAGAGACGGGAGCACACGTGTGGCTAATGTTGATGGGGATGAGCAATTACTGACTCACCAGCTTTCATTGCTTTTCAGTTTGTTTTTGAAAGGGTGTTTGTCTGCCAGGCTGAGAGCATGGGAGATCCACATGCCATGTTTCTCCATGGGGACTGGGAACCAGCAAGGTGTTGGCTCATTTGGTTTCACTCCCGAGTTCCTTCAGCTGGACTGAAAGGGACCACCAGGAGAGAGGTAGGGCTCACCGTCGCCAGGGTGTCAAAGCTGACGCTGCTGCATTTCACCCCATTTCTGATTCAAAGGGAGATTCTGTTCCAGGAAACCTTAGTTCTCAGGCACAAGAAAGTGAAGTTTGAGGCTTTTGAAAAAAAAAAAAAAAGTGTAGTTAAAATGATTCTGGTACAATCTTAATTCTGGAGAGGACGTGGAAGAGGGGGAGAAAGGGAGAGGACAACAAATTTATAATCTGGCTTTTAGCGAGGTGTAAATTTACCACCCAGACTCCCACCCATTACACCACAGACAGGAAACCAGCTGGTGGAGGGGGCAGTGAATTTGTTGTTCCTCCTTGCACAATGACTATGTGTGTTATTTTTTTCACAGGCCTAACCATGACTCGTATAATTTTTAAATCTTGCCTCTTGCCTTTTTGTGTTTTCAGGTCAGCTACGCATTTCATCAGCCTCCTGCCCACCAGCAATCATAAAATATGAGCCTTTGTGGGAAAGCAGAGATGTAGAAAGAGTTTCTTATGAAACCGTGGCTGGGATTGTTCCAGACACCTCCAGCCAGCTGCTCTCCAGGCAGCAGCTTTGTGATACAAGGGACAGTAAACATCAGCTTCGGAAAGTCAGACGGTTGGGCCTTTTGGCTTCAGGCCCACCGAACAAGTTCTCCTGACTACTGAGGCATGGGTCAGAAAACAAAAGGGCTCTTTAGTGCTGATATCTTTGGACGGTGCTGTGCAATATAGCTGGAATCAGTCCAGGGTATTCCTACCTGCTTTGCATGTTAGGCTATAAAGCAAATCCAAACACATCACTCCTTTCCTGGTGCTTGGTTTTCATTAAAGTAGCTCCTGCTATTAATTCTGCCCTGTCCAACCTTGAACAATGCAATGTCACCAGGTTGCTGCATTGCTCGTGGTAACTAGAAATAGGTTACATCGCTGGTGGAGTGGCAGAGATGGCAAAATGATCTCTTTTCCAGTCTGCAATGCAGAAATTGTACCTATTTGCATAAATTGTACCTACAGAAATCCTGCATCTTGTGCTTTCCTCCTGGCTATCTGTAATGCAACACTCACATGCAAGGCACTTTATATTGCTGAGTCAGGACTCTGTTATATTCTTGAGGGCCTTACAGTCGAACTGTAGGAAAGGCATAGATGGGGACAAAAAGGTCATCAGCTTCTATTTACAGAGAAAGTAAATAGGCCGGGATTCGTCAGTCTGGAAAAGAGAATGAGGTGAAATCTAAAATCATGCAGCTTTCCAGACAGGTCAGAAAGTGTGCAATTGCTCACTGCAGGGGAGGAGTAGGGTCGCTGAATTAAATGATCAGGCAGAACATTTCAAGCGAACTAAAGGGAACACTCTTTCACACAGCCCATAATTCAGCGAGGAGAGTTACTGCCATAAATTTTTCACTGCCGTGAATTCGCCGCCATAAACTTTCGGAATGCCGAAAGTACAAACAGGTCAACGAAAGAGATTGTGAACATTGGACCTGAAAAGATAAGGCGGACTCGCTGTGGAGAACGGCTCCAAAAGTCCCTAACATACAAATTTTATTAGAGGTTAGGTAGGTCCCCTCTCCTTGCCCTCTTTCTTTTATTCTTTTTCAGCAGCTGCTCCCAATAACTGTCAAAGACATGATACTGTCTCGATGGACTTTTGATTTGACTCAGTGCAGTCACTCTTTCGTGATTTAATGGATCAGCTCCTCTTTGGAGTAATTCCAACGTCTTCAATGAATTTAAAGCAGAAATTACTTCCTACATGCTTGACAATTCCTGCTTTGTTTCCATTTCAGCATTTCCTAAGGCTTAAAAGCTGCTCTTAGCCTCTGAACTTTTCCTTTCAGTTC
Source organism: Steatornis caripensis (assembly GCA_013398225.1). Classification (NCBI taxonomy): domain Eukaryota; kingdom Metazoa; phylum Chordata; class Aves; order Caprimulgiformes; family Steatornithidae; genus Steatornis; species Steatornis caripensis. The sequence continues at coordinate 167,376 of VZSC01001950.1, forward strand.
ATGTCTTGATTCTCTCAGTTGTGCTTAGCATTACATTAAGACAAGCAAAAAAAAAAAAAAAAAACCAAACCCTACCGTAATATTTAATTAAATTGTCACAACAAATAGTGCCAAACGAGGGGCTGAAACTCTCAGACATCCTGATGATGGGATGAGGATATACTACATTACTGCCACTCTGGATCTGAGCATTTTTAAGTACCTGGCAAGAGGGGGTAGATAAGCTGTAAAGGGCGCATCCCTGTAGCAATTATGGCAGATGAGCCGTAAAGGGCGCATCCCTGGAGCAATTATGGGAAACCCCTGGAAGCACCAGAAAAAGGGCTGGGTACCACTAAGCACCACCCATAGCTGGGTCATATCTCAGCCCCTTCAGGCAGCTCCCTCATGCTCTGGTTGTTTGTGTAGAAGAGGGAGGAGGGCTTCTCCAGGCTAGATGTTCCACCGGCTGTGCACCACTTCCAGATGGGGCGCAGGCCCCTGCATCCTTTTCCCTTTCTCCACTCTCCGAGTGAAGTCCAAGTGGTCCAAGTTTCCGATGAAAGGAAACTTTGAGTGCGAGGGTCCCAACAGATCTTCGTGCCTCCACTGGCCAGGGGCAGCACAGTCTTTCCTCCACCCAGCCCTTAACCACCACAAATACCATAACGTCTTTGGGGCAGGTGCTGTCTTGTCCCTTTGCACTGATACTGCCTACAGGGGCCCGGATGTAATTTGGGCCTCTTATCCAACCTAAAGAACAATAACCTCCTGTGTATCTCAGGAGTGTCTCCACCCTTTATTATGATAAGAGATATAATCATTCTCCACAANACTTTCCTCCACCCAGCCTCTAACCGCCACAAATACCGTAACGTCTTTGGGGCAGGTGCTGTCTTGTCCCTTTGCACTGATACTGCCTACAGGGGCCCGGATGTAATTTGGGCCTCTTATCCAACCTAAAGAACAATAACCTCCTGTGTATCTCAGGAGTGTCTCCACCCTTTATTATGATAAGAGATATAATCATTCTCCACAACCACAGGAAGAAATCACCCAGCTGAGGGNAGCTCCCTCATGCTTTGGTTGTTTGTGTAGAAGAGGGAGGAGGGCTTCTCCAGGCTAGATGTTCCACCGGCTGTGCACCACTTCCAGATGGGGCGCAGGCCCCTGCATCCTTTTCCCTTTCTCCACTCTCCGAGTGAAGTCCAAGTGGTCCAAGTTTCCGATGAAAGGAAACTTTGAGTGCGAGGGTCCCAACAGATCTTCGTGCCTCCACTGGCCAGGGGCAGCACAGTCTTTCCTCCACCCAGCCCTTAACCACCACAAATACCATAACGTCTTTGGGGCAGGTGCTGTCTTGTCCCTTTGCACTGATACTGCCTACAGGGGCCCGGATGTAATTTGGGCCTCTTATCCAACCTAAAGAACAATAACCTCCTGTGTATCTCAGGAGTGTCTCCACCCTTTATTATGATAAGAGATATAATCATTCTCCACAACCACAGGAAGAAATCACCCAGCTGAGGGTGGGGGTAACGCGCACTGCAGACCCCCTCTGGCCCCTGCTGCAAGGACAAGAAGCACCTTCCCTCAGGTTTGCTTCAGCGTGGGGAAACCGTGCAGCCCTGGGCCCCTGTGCAATGGTGTGCACGGCAGCTGACAGAACTCCCTGGCTCTGAGGATCTTGCTGCCAGCTCTCCTGGGTTTCTCCCCATCCTGAGGAAGTGATCTAGCAAAAGAGAGCAGCAAAGCTAAAGTCTGCCTTATCTGTTGGAAAGAGCGATCTGTCAAGGGTAATGCAGTCCGTGAACGGAGCGTTCAGCAGTATCCTGTACAATTTATCATGGACTACAGTATAACCCCAGTCCTCCATCTGTTTCCTGAAAATGTGCTGGAGAGTCCTTCCTCCTAGCTACTGTCCTGCTTTAAAAACAAGTTTTGCGATTGTAAGGAGAGCCTTTGCAAAGCTGAAGCAGCAATTAAGCCAGGGCGTCTGATCTCACCTTGACTTGCTCTTTCACAATAGCCCTTTCTTACAATATTTGGCACTGGTAGAAGGGACTATTTATTGAGAGTCACCAATGGCCTGGCTCAAAAGAGCCAGCAGCTTCCGTTTTCATTTCCCAAAAGCAAGGCCGCCAAAAGGACAAAGAAGGTTGATGCAATAATTGAAACTAAAGATGGGCTGAACTTTTACTGGGAAGGAACTGGGACTGCACTTGCCACTTCTGCCCGCTCTCAGTCCCATGGTGATGGAGCAGCTTGCTGCACAGTTCCAAGGTCCAGAATGGAGTGATACTGAGCCCTGCTAGCACTCAGCAGAGCTCATCCTCTAGGTTATATCTTAGAAACCAGTTGCAAGACTATTCTGTCTTCCATGTAGTCTAGTCTTCCCCGGTAACTGATGACACCTGGGTAAATAGACCCCCAGGATTCTCTCTCCAAAGGATATCTGGTGAAATGAAATTAATTTCTAATGGGAGACAGAACCATTGCAAATAATTGATGGCTCTTTGGACTCTCGGGACTTCTGATTTGGTGTACCTATTTACATCAGTGTAGACAATTGTACTATCTCTTTACTATTAGCGCAGGCTTGGAGTTTAATTCTTGTTCATAGATAGTAACGATAAGTCTGTTCTGAGGCTCATTGTGTCAACAGGAAATTTTCCGTTGATGCTAATGGACTTTGTCCCAGTGTTAGGAAAGGATATTTAGTGGAAAGAGATCATTCCAGTATGCAGCTATCTATTCATCTCTTATCCACACAATTACCATAACGACCATCTCTTGCAGATTCCAGCTCTGCAACTGTTTCTTCTCACCTTCTGAGACTTGACTTACATTCAAGAGTTTGAGAGTTTCACCTGTCTGGCTTGCTTTCCTCTGGCTACAGTTTTTTAAATACTCTATTTAGCTTATCCTGCAGCTTAGTTTGTCACAGGAGAAAATCCTCTTTTGTTGAATTATTATATCGACCAGACTCTCCTTCCAATATGCAGATGCTCGTCCAGAATCTGAATGGAGCTGAGCCAAGCTGAACAATTCCAAGAGTGAGTTTGCCCTTACAGAGCAACTCCAGCTGAGAGACTAAATATTAGATGGGCGCTTACAGTTGGGACAGTAATGGCAGTGCTTCAAAACGGGTGGCCCTTTTGCCCATCTAGTTCCCACTAGTAATGTCAGAAAGTACATCACACACCAGCACTATCTACCAGTGAGAATTTCTGTCATGCCACCAAGGGCATTTTAAAATGAAAATTATCACTAGTGTTATCTCTTGTAGTGAGGGCTTGTACTTGCACAGGAGGTTTGAGGCTGTGTGTAAGCTGTTGCTAATCCTTTGATAGCTCCTTGTCGCATCTATGCTGTTGCTGTATTTCCAGCTAAGTGTTGTAACAAAAAGCTAGCTGGTGTTATAGAGAACAATTCCCCCATTTGCTGAAGCCCTGCAAACTCAGGTGTAAATTTTTGATTGACTAGATGTTCTGAAACTCCCTGGTAATTTTGCCATTGGCTTCTGACCCAGGTCTCTCCTGTATGATTGAGTAAGCCTGGCAAATCTCTCTTGACTAACGAGCGTGAAGAGGGGGCCAGGAGTGTGCTCACCCTGGTGAGGGTGACCTCCTCACTCTGTGAACGGGAGGACAACGCAGAGAAGAGCAATTTTGAGAAGCAGTTGTGCCTTGGGAAGGGTGGGAAGTCCTCCAGGCAGGACTAAGTCGGTTTGGGGAACTACCCAGGGTGGCAGTACTGAAAGGAACAGAATTTATGTTACATCGCTTTTGTTTTGCTTGCTTACCCAGCTGTATGAGCACGGTGGAGGATGGACAGAGAGCTATGTCTGTTCTGAGTTGCCACCAGCTGGTGGTACATTGGATGGATTGTTTGGACGGTACTTTGCTGGGCTTTTTGTTTTACAAAAGTGGACAGTTTTAGTATGTAAGTGCACGACTAAAGATGGTGGTATATTTGCTTGTTCTTTGTTGCATATTCCAGCATTTGGAGTGCTTCCTCCAGAGACATTCCACCACGTTTCTTATAGGGTATCAGAGCTAGCATCAAGACAATCTTCTTGCTTTCAAGAGAAGAGGAGCCAACCCGTATTGTTTTAACTGACACTGTATCTTGGAAAATAAGCACAGCAATGTCCACAGGGAGAGTAAGAGGAGATATACAATTTTATATTTGGATTTCAAATACACACACGTGCACTCAAATTTATTTTACTTGACTTAGATACATGAACATACATATCAGGACATATCTGAACCTTGTACACTTACAAACTCACACACACATCCACTTTCACTCATACACATATGTATGTGTATGCATGCATGTACTTATATACATACATACATATAAGCAATCTCTCAGTGAATAACATGGTACTGTCCCTATCTGTTACAAAGCAGACAGAGCCAGTGCTTCTAACCTTAAATAGTTGCAGATAAATTGTATACTCTGTTGTGGGACTAATTGTTTCTAATAGTTTTATTTTAGCTGTGGGATGGTTCCATTTCAACATAGCAACAGAAGAAATTAAACACTTTTACTTTTTTTTAAGCCTTTTTTCTTTCTTTACTTTTAATTTCGGGGCTTCCCGATATGTTCACCACCTCCTGGGCTCCTTTTGTGGGATAGCAGTTCTGCGATTTGTCTAGGTTACAAATTGGTTTGTTTTGCAGGTTTGTAGCTTGAACTAGAATTGCTAGTGGGAAAATCAAATGAATAAAATGAAAGATACCCTCCAGGCACCACATGAATTTATAGCACAGATTGCCAGTGCCACCTAGAAAACAGAATGAGATCAAACACTAATCCATCTCTGTCTGCAGGATGCTATGGAATCCAGCATGGCCAAAAATGGACATATCAGCCTTTTTAAAATATGAGTCACATTTCTCATACATCAAGAGAACAGAAGGATACAGACTGGCTCTCTCAAAGCATTATGAGACTTGTATATACGCTTGCATATATTTACTGCATATATGTATTTCTGGAGTTAAGTTACTGTAGGCATGTTTTTCCTTAATGCAAATTGCTTTAAAATGCGCTCAGAGTACATTTAATGACACCTATTCCTGTACAACGCAATTCTGTGTGTAACAGCCATCGGTGACCTTCCCTTGCAAACCAAGACGCAACGAATGTGGTGAAAGCTGTCCACGTTTCTATGATTCCAGTCAGTAGATTTATGATTTAATAAACAGCACAGGGGAAAAAATATCAGCTAGAAAAAACCCTCCAGCCCTGCCGCTTTGCTGAGAGCACATAATTACTCCAATGCTCAATAAGAAGTCACAGTTTAATAAACTCCACCTCATGTTGCCTCACCAATGTCGCTTTGCACATCTCTATTGCCCAGGATGTCTGAGGTTCATTTTACTGTTCTAAGTCTTTTGATTATGCTCAAGCTAAAATGAAGGATTGAAAATCCTAATTTGCAGTGACCTGGTTTTGTGAAAGGGCCTTGGGATGAGCAAAAACAGAAATAAGGCTCATGGTCCTGTGTTTTAAAAAATTTATTGGCACTACAGCGTATAGTCTCAGTTCTGCAAAGCTTCTTTACCTGTGTATTTAAATGTATGCTTAAGACCATTTGTTTTATCCAAATGTAACCATGTATTTAAATCTATGTCTACACATAAGAGCTTGGCTCGACAAAGTCATAAAGCAAAATGCGATAACTGAGTTTTCATAGTAAGCGAGAATAAAGCTGTAACACGATTTTAAACAATATGCAAACTGTGACATATATTACAGCTAATGTCATAGGAGGGAGGGAACATTTCTGGCATGGGGAAAAGATTGACATTGACAGCTAATGGGGGAAAAATACAAACTCCTAAATCACACCAACAGCACACACAAAAATTGAAGCTGTCACCGTGCTAAGAGCTCTAGAAAAGAAAGTACAAAACTCTCCATCCGTCTAGCCAACATCAGAAAATAAGGTAAAAGTGTGAAACCAAAGAGGAGTATAAATTCATTCCAATTGCTCCCAAATGCCTCAAGCAGGGAAGAGGAGGAGATTAAATCTGCTGTATTGAAAGAGAAGGAATCCAATGCATCTGAAGCAGAGCAGGACAAAAGTAAACTGAAGCCCACGTTAGTGGTACTGAAAAATGGACCGTCTTTTCTAAAGGAGAACTTGATCTGAGTACAAGTAAAATGAGTTCTCTGTTAGATTTGATTTAAGAGGAGAAGGAAAATAAACTCGTGCATAGACCACAGGAACAAAAAGCCTGATTTAATTTCAACAAAATACACTGAATGCTCCAGGTGGAAGAATGACAGGGAGGTATAAGCGGATAAGAGGTTAGCATAGATTCCAGAAAAAACAGCCTTTTCAGCCCTTTCATTACACCTAACACAGTGCCTGTGGCTTGTTGAGCCATTTGTTTTCTCCTCTTTGTGAGCCTCATATTTATACTAGCTTGATATTAAGTTTTGCATATACAGATGCTAAAGGATTTGAAAAGGTAAAACTGGGAGAAACGTAGCAAAAGTCATCATTTGCTTCTTCAACAAAAAGTCTTCCAAGAAGTGCTGGATATACTATTGCTTCAAATGTTTACTACACCGGACACAGAATAGCCAGCTGTGTACGAGCTTGCCCTGGCAAAGGAGTGGAGTGGGTAACCTCATCTACCCTTTCAGTCTCTGAGCTTTATGATTCATATTTTGCAAGAGCAACTTTACTTATAAACAAGAGCAGGTTTAACAAGTGAAACCAGTCAGCCTTTAAACACATACTAAACATATGCCTCCTAACAAAAGGAAGGGCTTGAAGTCAAAGAGCAAACCCTTCTTGCTGTGAAATGCTTTCCAGAGTTTAATTTCACATGTAGGACGAGTAGCATTCACAGCAGGAAGGCAGAATGAGTCATGTGGGGATGTCGGGAATTCGGATGAGAAAGCATTGCAAAAGTACTCATAACATAAATTGCTTATCATCCTGTCCTTTGTTCTTCAAACAGAGATGGCTTTGGCACTGTATCTTGTTCCAAGGAAAGAGAAAAACCAGGAGGGTGCTAGACTGAAGGCTAGCCACTCACCAGCACTCTTACCGTCCTGAAAGGCAGCACAATCATTTCTCATTCAGTGCTGTAAAGCAAGACAACGGAGAGAAAATAATGTTTTTAGAAAATGGGACTGCTTCTTTATTGCCCTGTTTCTGTGTGGACTGATTTATTTCAGAGTGGATGAGAGAGAAAAAACACCATTCTGGTTTGACAAGAGTCCCTACCTCTTTTCAGAGTCCTTTGCAGTGTTCTATACAACAAAATGCAGAAGTTCTTCAAACGTGTTGGCAATGACAGAAACTAAAAAAAACCCCTGCATTCAGTTTATCTCCAGTGTGGTCCTGCCTTATCATTCATATCGCTGCCAGTTCAGCTGGCAGAAAAGGAGCCACTGAGGAAGAAAGGGTTTTGCCCAGCTCCATCTCAGGGCAAGAGCAGACATCCTCAAAACAGCCTACACTGGTTGCCATTTCACAGGGGTTTTTATTCCTGACCACCACCTGCACAAGCGAGGCCACTTCACTTACCTTCTGAAGAAAAACCCCCTGAAACCCCTCCCACCGCGTTTCTCTGGATCGGATGGTTGAAATGGTATCTTTGGGCAATGGCTGAATAGTGACAATTAGGGAATAGATACAAGGATCAGTTCCAGCTGCTTGTATTTAGGTTTTTGGTATTCCTAAGGATTTACGTTGTCATATCCTTTTCCTTTTTTTTCCTCTCTTTTTCTGTTTGTGGGTAGAAGAAAATACAGACATGTTTCCTAAAAAGCGCGCCAGGTACCGAATGCTGATTCACAAATCACAAAGTCCAATATTCCTCTCCAATGCTATCTTGGCACAGATCCCGATACACACATAGTATAACATCAGATTAACCTTTGCAGGGCAAGGGAGAGTGATATTCTTACTGATGTGGTAGGTAATTCATCTTGTTGTGAATCAATGAAATCAGGGCAAAGACAATCTATACCAGCATAGTTTATCCTCCTTCTTCGGTAATGTGTATTCCTCATCTGCTTTTTCTGCTTCCCGTGAGGCAATTGCATTAGACCTGAATCTTCCCTGATTCAGAGTAAACAATCTCCTGCCAAGCTATGGGAAACAAGGAGATGTCTCATCTTGGTGGGGGTCAGTCAGTTCACACACATACGAGCGCAGCCCGGTGTTTTGTTCCTCTGGCAGACAGCAGAGTCAACTGTGGGAGCAATGCAAAAGCCTGAGGGGGCCCTTTCTTCCCCCATGGTGGTTGCCCAACCCGGTACAAAGTGGAGGTGAAACACTCCCGCCATGATTCAGTGACGTTTAACAGCAGCCTGAACTGGAGCGAATGGCCAGACTCCACGGGGACCTGAGAACAGAAGCCAACAGCAAACACGCCGCAAATCTGTTCAGACAAACATTGTACTTGTTCTAAAACCTACAAATGAGCAAGACTTTTACGACATTTGGGCTTTTCCATTTAGTTTGAGTATCTCCGAAATAGATGCCATGAACTCATTTTCCTTGATGCCTTCCCTTGTCACAGCAATTTCCTGCAGAACTGAGCAAAACAAGGATCCTCCGGCTGGTTGGCTTGGCGCTGAGCGAGTCACCTGCTTGGGAAATGTGTCTGCCATGTACGAGGACCTTCTGCTTTCACATGAGGTCAGACAGAAAGAAGAGATCCCTAGTACAGTGGTCCATGACAACATGGAGAATCTGGAGATGGAGGAGTAAAAGGGTATGGATCTCTAATTCAGAGCAGATTAAAAATACAGCACTGGAAAATAAATGTGTATTTGCAGACATATCCCACAGCACAAGGATCTTATCACTTCATTCAGCAGTGGGAGACATAGGAACATCCATACCCTAGATTTAGGTTTTGTTATTGCACTTCTAGTGTGGGATACATCTTACATACATCATACATACTTCTGACGTACACATGTAAGCCAGTCAGACTAAGCTCTCTTTATGGTCAATGGAAAGAAACGGGCACTTCCAAAGCATCGTTCACCTGATCTATTGTAAAAGATTTCCGCAGGCTGAGACAAATTGAACTTTTAGTGTCTTTCACCATGGGTGATTTTTCTCTCCTCCTCTACTATGTTTGATAGACCTATAGTGAACCTCCAATAAATGCAATCTCCTATAAAGTATCTCAGTGAAGATAAGATATTTTTTATTTTATTTGACAGCTTCATTCACTACGCAACACTTTTTAGATAATCCCTTGAACATCACCTATCCTGCACCACAAATTAGCACTAAAGGAGCCTGCTGGCAGCGTCATGTGTCTGCAAATGAGATCCACCCATGGATATCCCCCAGAAATCCCCATCCGCATTGCTGTCACTGCCCGGAAGCACCGCAGGGGCATTGAACTCTGCCTACCAGAGTGGCTGACTGTGCTTGCCCCTCAACTTATCAACCCCTCCCACTCCAAAGTCTGATATCTGTCACATATCCGAACTTCAGAAAGCTGAGATCACAACCCATCTCCTCCTGCTAGCACACTGGGACACAGGACGGTGAGGAGCTTCGGGTGCTTCTGGTGGATCACACGCACCCTAGGAGGGCTCCTTTGAAGAGGGGGCAATTGGGACAACAGAGCAGTGCCTGGGCCACCTGCTTTAGCTGACCCGGTTGTCAGCAGATCAGAGGATGCCCCGACCAGCTACATCTGCACGGCACATCCTGGGGTGGGAGAGACACCACCGCTCTGCTTATAATGCAAAGATGGATAGGGAGTGAGCCCAGGTGGGAGCTTCATGCTAAAACACACAGGACTCAGCAGGTCTGAGGACTGCAGCTGACGGCTTCAGGGAGGAATCGTGTTTAACATATCTGAGCTGGAAGGACAGGTTAGTCATGCATATAGCCCAAAGCAAGGAAGAAGTAGAGATGAAAGATGGGGAATCCCAAAGAAAAGAGAGGTGCAAGCACACACACCCCACTAAAGAAAACCTCAAACTTCACTTTGGGAAGGGCAACTTGCTCTGGTGTAAGGAGAAGCACACAAAAATCTGAACATCCACAAATGCCCTATTTACCTTTTTCCCCATAGCGCACACATGGTTTTATCTCCCACTCTACCAGGGGAACGGGTGCTCACATGTGACAAAGCCTAATGCAGGGGTGAGCACGCTTGTGGCAAACAGCCTTCCCTCTGCTATTCTCGCTGCTTTTGTGCTTGCGCATGGGTGTGTAAGGCACATCCCACAGATTTCTGTCCTGAGACGTTAGAGGTGCTGGCTCACAAACTGAGCAGGTGGCACATAGCCCGTAAAGCATGTAACTGATACGCTGAATGATGCTAAATAGTAAATATTATTAATTTTCCTATTGAATAGGCCACAGACCCATTGAATTTTTGAAGGCTACTGGTGACCTGCTGGTCCAAACATTTGGAAACCACTCCTGTAGGAATCTTCCCCAGGCAATCATGGGAGTCATGGGAGTCATGGGGTCTGTGCTTCGTGGGAGAGAACAGGCAGGCCTATCATCACCCAAGTGATCTGAAAAGGAGGTGAGTCCAACTAAGCCAAAGCAGAGTTCTGGCTCTAAATCATGCCTAGTCATGTAAATTAATCTTAATTTCCATTAGGGACACNTCATGGGGTCTGTCCTTCGTGGGAGAGAACAGGCAGGCCTATCATCACCCAAGTGATCTGAAAAGGAGGTGAGTCCAACTAAGCCAAAGCAGAGTTCTGGCTCTAAATCATGCCTAGTCATGTAAATTAATCTTAATTTCCATTAGGGACACACAAGCGAGGGGATGGGCGCGCTGTCACCTATGGCACTTTTCTGTCTCCTTTCTCTTACCCAGCACTGCACACAAGACTGCCTGAGACCATGAAACTGCTGAGTCTGCCTTGGAGCAACCACCTGACACAGGGTAGTAAGTACTAGGCAGCTCATACACAATAATACATCACTTAGGAAAAACTTATTTGTCAGCCTATACTGCTGATATAGAATTACCATGCTCGTAGCAAAGGGGTTTTTTCTGCACACTAGGTAGACAGACAAGCCAAGAAGAGTTTGAGAGTCTGGGCTGGCTCTGAAGTGAAGACCTGTCCTACTCATGCCGAAACACTACCCCAATCATAGAGGATCAGGAAAATCAACTACAGGCTCCCTGAATTTCTGTATGAAGCAATCACAGTTACACAACTCATAATTGAGTTTACTGCGCTTAACTCTCTGTCCTTTATTACATGTTGACTAATGAAGTCTTACTTTAGAATAAAACTCTGTTTCTGGTAACACCAGGGTGTTAACGTAATTATTCATTGTCTGCGTGTTGTGCTTGTGCCAACGCTAAAGAGCAGATGTTAATAGTGAAATCTGAAAAGTTTATTCTAAGCAAAAATAATTAGCTTCCGGTTCTGTAGGAACAAGTCTGTTGTCCACCAGACTAATGAGAACATCAGTCAGTCTTGTGTCATGTTGTAAACAGATCTCGGAAATGTTATTTTTTAAGGTTCGAAGGCCTGACAGTGAGGCAACTCATCTGGATATCGTATGAAAAGCCTGACTGCTTTCATTTATCTCTCTATCACCTTATTCATTGAAGTGTTACTATACAGCTAAGATGCTGTTGTTATTTTTGCGCTTGCTACTGTTGTATGTTATAATCATAACATTTTATTTTTATTTCTGTAGGGTCTGCAAGTTCCTGTGTGCATAGACAGGAAAAAAAAAAGAATTCTAAAATCCAGGAAAACTTGAAGCTGAAGTCAAAAGCAACAAAAGCAGATAGAGTCCAATTTAGAAAAGATAGGAATCAATTGTAGAGAGATCAAAGAGAACGACCAAATAGCTGAGAAGGGACTTCATAACCATTTTCAAGCGTACGAAATATTGCTGCAAATAACAAAGGAATTAATCTTCGTTCCAGTATTCGAGTTAGATAGGACAAGATTTCAACTGTAGCAATGAAGATTTCATTGAAGCATGACGAAAAAACTTTCTAATTGCAAGGACAGTGAAGCAGTGGAACAGACTTTCTAGGAAGACTGCAGATCGCATTTTCTCTGAGACTGTTAGACATTGGCCATCGTTGTGGATGCTGCCATGGGATAAGATTAGAAGACCCCTGAATGTTCCTTCTGCTTTGTGACTGTATGGGATAGCTGGGCAAGCTGTCAAGGCAGTGAAATAAACAGACATATTCTGAGATGATGGGTGAAGGTCAGAAGAACAGTAGAGTTGCCTAGGGTCACTGGGACAGGAGCCGGCAGGAGGCTCTAGTCATGACATGTCAGGAGAGCTTAGGTGACAACAAAGGCCCACAGGACCTACTATAGGACCAGTCTGGGGCTTAGAGGTTGTTCTAAAAGGTTGTTTTAAAGAATCTGTGTTGTAAAAGAATTTGAGTCCACAGGCTATGTTTCAAAAGCAGGCCTTTATCTGACCATGGTGCTGTGCAAATACACAAAAGGAAGCTAGTCACTGCCAGAGATGGGTCCACATCCAATTTCTTCAGTACCAGGCTGTTGAGAGCCAATCACCCTCACACAAAGCTTTCTCTGGAAAGCACAATAGTTAATGGGTAACGGTGATTTATTTTTCTAACCAGCTCCCTGCTCACAAAGGAATTTTTATAGTTAATGAGTGAAAACTGAGCCTAAAATACCCAGGGTAGATTCTGTCACAGCAAAATATGCCATATGAAGCATGGAGGAGAGGAATGCGGCCAGGCACCCAGATANTCTCTGGAAAGCACAGTAGTTAATGGGTAACGGTGATTTATTTTTCTAACCAGCTCCCTGCTCACAAAGGAATTTTTATAGTTAATGAGTAAAAACTGAGCCTAAAATACCCAGGGTAGATTCTGTCACAGCAAAATATGCCATATGAAGCATGGAGGAGAGGAATGCGGCCAGGCACCCAGATATTTTGACGTGCACTCTGCTCTCCATAGAGCTGCCAACTCCTAGGCTGAAACATCACCAAATCTTTTACTACATCTGCTCGAAAAGGCAGGACAAAACAGCAGGGACTGGTTCATGCGAATCTCTCCTCAGGTCTGTGTTGTGCAACGCTGGTTTCTGTTCCTCTTCTTGCAGTAATAAGCTGCAACTGCTGCCTCAGGGATTCTACAAAGGGTGCAGTTTATGTAACATCCATTTAGAAATGACAAAGCTTTCCTTTCTAGGCCTTTCATGTAGCAGTCCACCCACATGCAGGCGATGCACACAAATGACGTATCACCCGGGGGCTGAGACTTGCTGCAGAAATTGATAGTAAGCCGTTGTTATTCTAATTATGTGGCCGACTGCCTTAATTAAAGCTATGCCACAGGTCATTTACCCTGGTGCAGAGTCCACGAACATTAATCCTGCCTGTGTTTTGGAATCAGAGAGTTCTCATTAGCATAGTATTGGCTGTGAGAGAAGTATAATGATCTGAAACCCTTTACAAAGGAATGTAAATTAGCATCCATGCCTCCCGTGTACTATTGACATAGTGAATTATTTTACTGACTAGAAATGGAAATTCATATTTGCAGCTCAGGCTGTACTCTGTTTGCAGTGGGGATTTGTGTGCGTGTCTCCATCCACAGTCAGAAACTGCAATTACCATCTCTGATGGCTCACCAGTTCTTGAAGCTCACACTCATGCAAACCACTGCAATCTGTTTACACTGAAGTAATGACTGAGAATAAAAAATAGACTTTATAATGCTTTATTAATCTTGGTGTGCTTCATTCAGAAGCACAGAGCCCCATATTAGGAGTGGATTTAGGTTTGGGAGTGGCTTCTGAACCCCCTTCTAATAACAGAAATAACTCGTCAACTTGGCTAATAAAGCAATGTTCAAACTTTGGTCACAAGCCACGCTCCAAGACAGATCTTTGGTTTTGCAAAGATTGAAACAGGCCTCAAGAAGAGAAAAAATGGCTGGTTTTTATCAAGTACCTCAGCACTCATTCCATGCATTATCAAGAACATCATCCACAGCTAATCAAAAAACATCCCTCCAAGGAGACAAGCTAACAATGATCGCCCATGCTAAAGCCGAAGAAAGGGACAACACATCCAGGAACAGAAGCCAGATGTTCTGACCACTGGTCCCCTATTCCATCTATCCCATGCCGCTGCTTTTGCATTATGTTGTTATAGCAGCATAGAAATAATACATGCAGTTTTACAATAGGAATTGTTCTTCTAAACAGTCAAGTTCTTTACTTGGAATAACTACTTCCCTGGCATAGTTCCCATCCTGTTGAAAAGCCAAGCAATGGTCATGGCTAATAGCCAACCAGGGCCAACAATACTGTGGTTATAGTTTTGGAAATCCATTTTCAGAGCAGCGACTTATGCTCCTGATGGTAAAGTACAGTCAGGACATTGAGTCGTGATATAAATTAATATAATATTTCACTAACATATACCAAAAAGCTGTCTTGTTCTACATGGATATAGTCAGAGTAGTTCTTAGAGCGGAAAAAATCAGAGAATGGCAGGATAGGTCCTGTTTTCCTTAGAGTTAGAGAGACTGATTCTAAGGTGTGAACCTTCTCACAGTATTTACTGGAGGAAGGAAAAAACCAACTAAAGAGCAGGAAATTGTACATTAAAAATGAGCAAATATAGCTATTGATCTCAAGGGCTGCATTTAGACTAGGATAAAGCAGTCTGCAGTAAAGCAACTTAATTTCTATTTAATTCATACTATGATATTGATAGGATTACCTGTAACACACTATCCAAGTAGTTCACAACACAGAGGTGTTATTACCACCTTGATAATTTTACGGATGAAGAAATGAAAGTCCAAATTCTCAAAGCTATTAAAGTACACAGATAAGGTAACTTGACAAAGTGACTTGCACTATGGTGGGTCAGGAAATCAAATTCAGCTTTCTCACTCCCTCAGTAGCACTCAGATAACTGATCCAAGGTCTCCTCTCAGTGTGATGGTTTTGCTTCTGCTACAGTATAAAATAAACTTAAACAAGACCACATGGTATTACTGAGTCCTATCCTGTATGGGATTTAAGAACTGTTCAAACTCACTTCCACTCTGAGGAAAGTAACATGTATTCTTTGGAACATTCAAAGTGATCGTGTGTGTGGTTTTGTTTGCCAGCAGCTCACAGCTAATTTCTTTTTCCAGGTATATCTCTGCTTTTAGCAGTCACTTGCTCCTGGTCTCCAGTCTGCATCACACGGTAGTTCAAAACCAGCACATTGGCATCAGAATTATTTGACCTTCAGCATCAGAGGACAATGAAGGTTGTGGACACTTCCACAGACCATCTGAATGACATTATAGAAGGCCTGGAGCTGACAGAGGCTCCTTACTCAGCCAGGAGTTGAATGTATTTTCCATCCCATGGTTCTAAGGTATTTACTCTTTTTTCTGGTTTTTGCTGGGAAAAAAAAAAGTTGGGACATCAGTTAACAAAGACTGAAGACTGGGCCATAGAGCAGTTTTGGGAGGAAAAAATTCAAACGCTCCTTACTGCTGTCTATAATTGAAATTTTGCTCCTGATTAGACATCAAAAAACTTGTAAGCCACAAAGTTTTGTCCAAATACTGTGAAAGCAAAGGAAGGAATCCCATTGATTTTAATGGCCTGCTGCTATGACTGTGGGGTCGGTAGGCAGCAGTTGCTGGTTTTAGTCTCTGGAGGTAACAAATGTGGCAGCAGGACCTCTGGCAAGGGGGAGCACCTGAATCAACCAGACATGCGCAAGTCCATAGGACAAGATGTGATTCATCAGATTGGGCTGAGAGAGGTGGCCAATGTCTACTGCAAGTCCGTTCCCTATCACCTTTTGACAGGTCGCAGTAATCGGGGAGGATCCTGATGTTTGGAAGAAGGCAAATGTCACAAATATGTTCTTGAAGAAAGTCAAGAAGAAAGATCCAGGGAGTTACAAGCCAGTAGGTCTCACCTTTCAGTCCCTGGAAAGGTTATGGAGAACATCTCCAGGCACACAAAGGACAAGAAGGTGATTTGGAACAGCCAGCATGGATTTACCAAGGACAGACCATGCCTCACCCACCTGGTTTTCCTCTATGATGAGATGATTGACTCTGCAGACAAGGGGAGAACAGCACATGTTGACTTTCGAAAGACTTCTGACACAGTTTACCATAGTATACTTACAGCCAAATTAGTTTGATGTTGACAGCGTAAGTGGACAATAAGGTGGGCTAAAATTTGGCTGGACCTTTGGGTTTAAAGGCTGTGAGGAGCAGTACAATGTCCAGCTGGCAGCCAGGTCATGGAAGTATGGTGCCCCTCAGGGCTAGACAGAACTGTTTAGTGTTTTTATCAATGGCTTGAATGATAGGACGGAGTGTACTCTCAGCAAATTCATGGATGATATCGAATTAGGGAGGACAGTTGATAAGCTGGATGGTGGGGCTGCTGTTCAGAAGAAGGCTGGAGAAATGAGCTGACGAGAACCACAAACTTCAACAAAGGCAAAAGCAAAGTGCTGCATCTGGGACAGAGTAACTCCACACACCAGTATAGGCTGGGGGTCAACAGAATGGAAAGCAACTTTGCAGGGATTTGTCGGAGAGCTGGTTGAATGTGAGCCAACAGTGTGCCCTTTCTGAAAGAGGGCCAGCCACATACTGGGCTCTGTCAACAAAAGCAGAGCCAGCAGGTCAGAGGCAGTGATCACTACCCTCTGCTTAGAACCTGCTGAGACCAGGTTCTAGAGTATTGTCTCCAGTTTTGGACATATGAGAGTGAGCCCAGAGGAGGGCAACCGAGGTGGCCAGGGAGCTGGAGCACATGGCATACGAGAAAAGGCAGAGATTTGTTGAGGGGAAATGACTGTTTCAGTTGACTACAACTACCTCAGGGGAAGGCACAGAGAAGACTTTCTTCTCAGAGCTGTACAAAACCAGGAAAAAGACACGCTGCAACATGTTACATTCTGACTATATGTCAGGAAAGAAAAAACATTCTGAGGGTGGTAAAATACAGGCACGGGTGTCCCAGAGAAGCTGTGGTATCTCCACCTTTGGAGTTACTCAGAACTCGACTGGAGACAGCTCCGAGCAGCCTGATCTGAGCAATTTTAGATCTTTTCCAACCTAAACGGTTCTGATCCTATGATGTAGCCGGTGCTGCTTTGAGCAGCGAGTTGCACTAGATGACTTGGTGAGGTCACTTTCAATCTAAATTATCTCATGATTGTGCAATTCCATGTGAGCCCAATGACTTCTGTTGGACTTTTGAGAAGATAGCAAGTCCTAATCTGAAAATTTAAGAAGACAGAAAATCCATTTCTATTATTACTGCTGGGTTTCAGCCACAGCATTAGAAGTGAGCTCTTCCTCCCCTCTCAAATTGCCTTCTCAGTTGCGGTATGTGAAAGGAACAATGACTGTGCAGAATCAGAGATAACCAATTCTTCCTTTATTTACAGTAAACTCCTGCCAAAAAGAAGATGTTCATTTTAGTGTGCTTTGTTAGACATGCTCTCTATGTTCTTGTCAATTTGTACCATTTGTCATTAACTTCTGGGAGGGTCCTCAGGACGCATGCACCTTTTTATGCAGTGCTGGCACAGTCCCTAATATAGCCTCCAATGGGCCCTCCAGTCGTGGTAGCAAGACAAATGCAAAGAAATCCTAAATGAGCAAAGTACACACAAAGGGCTTTTCCTCTCCCAAGTGATTTTGGACAGACAGATAGGTCATTCTCTTGCCCTCTATTTTCAGTTAGGAGATGCAGGATATGAGGGAAGAAAGGACAAATGTGTCATTACTAGTGAGCTGCTTGGGTGTGGGAGGTGAGTCTGCATCTTCCGCGTGGAAAGCCGGAGCACGAGGAAGGCAGGAGCCTCGGGGTGGAAGCAGCTGGCTGTCTCTATCCAACCCTTGCACTCAGATCCCCGTGCAAGAGAGGCTTTTGCAGCCAATTGCTGTTTTCATACCAGCACCATGGCATGCAAGTGCTTTGGTCCTTGCTTTCATATTGCTGAGACCACACAGGAAAAAAGGCAGCTGTTTTCCTAAATGAATTGTTGTGGGGCCGCATCTATGTTGTTCTTCTGATCTTTTTGACCTTTCTTCCCCTGCCTTCATCCTCCACTCAGCATGCTAGGGCAGGAGAGGGGTGCCGATAGGCACAGTGCCGTTTCAGACAGTGTGATGTATCACAGGCAGAATGGCCCCAATGGGATGTCAAGCTCAAAGCTGGTCAAAAATTAGACGAGGCTTCATTTGGCTTTTCTGACAGTGAGGAACAGGGAGTGCAGCTGGTGGGTCTGCTTCTGCCACAGAAAAGTGAGGGTAAGGGATGGTTGCTCCTGGGAGCTCCGTGGGGCATGAGGGGCTGTGCGGCGAGAGGCTGCCTCTCCTTCCAGGTGCAAACTCAGCCCTCAACACTGCAACCTTGGCCTTGGCCTCAACGGACCACCTGGCTCTGTAGTCTTGGCAAAGCAGTGATGGGCCATTTTGCAGGTCTGGCCATCAAAACCCCTCAGCAGCTGCCTGATTTGCCTGCGCCCTACAATGGCTGGGGAGGAAAATGCCCAAGACCAGGAGGGAAAGCGTCCAAACCCAAGCTGACACAGTTCATTTAGGCTTGGCAGGACAACTGACAGGGAGCAGCCCTTCTGGATTCAAAGCCAGTGAAAGGATGGGATTTGCAAAAGGACTCTCTGCTGCCTATATTTCTTTAGAAAAGCCTTGTTTGATGTACCACCAGTCTTGGGGCAAAGGCTTTGGAGGGAGGAAGGAGAGAGCTACAAGAATTTGACTCTAATCTGCAGAGGAGAGGGAAAGCAAGCCACAATCTATTTGGCTTTTGTATTTTTTGGGGGGTGTTGGTTTGGTTTGGTTTGGTTTTTTTTCCTTAAAACACATAAGACAGAGAAAACAACGTACATTATTGTACAGTAGGCATGTGCAGCCATGGACTCCCATACATGCCTGTGGGGTTTCCATCCAGCTCGTGACTGCTGGGATCAGCCCGGGCCAGTCCGCCTTTAACTTGCTGAAACAGAGAGCAAAAACAATTAAAACATTGCAGCTGATTTTCATGCAAGGTCCTCACGGATTATGTAGACTGACTGACTTCAGTGGGATTTAGGTACCCTATATAACTTTAGGAAGCTGGGTTTGAGGGTGTCCCCAGAAGCTGTAGCTCTGAGTCCCTCCTCCAGACACTCTGTCTGACTTGACCTAAAGATATTGATTACTGGTGTGTGTGTGTCTGTCGTGTATCAAGTCATCCATCCAAAAAATACACATTCCTCAGGCCTCTTCTAGCTCTGGCTGTCAACCACAAAACTATCTATCTATCTGCTTCAAACGTATGTAAACTAAAGCCATTTTGTTACCAAAGAACTGGCAAACCCTCCTCCCTCTTTCTTGAAGCACGCACTTACAGTCCTTTGTTTAAAAATGCCCCAGCAGCGAGCTAGCCCGCAGGAGCAAGCCTGCTCTCCAAAATGGCAGAACGTCATGCCTGACTGACTTCTCCAAAACACACACAGAAACGAGGACAGAAATTGCAGTTCTGGGCTAGGAAAGGTGGAGAAGGGAAGTGGCTCTGCCGGGCAGAGCAGACAGAGAGGCCACATGGAAACTGATAAATCTGGGAGACTTCCTGAAGCTGGAGGCACCGTGACCAGGGTGAGGTGGAGGTGCGTGCCTGCAGTCATTCCTGTCACCTCAGTCTCCTCTGGAAAGGAGATGTGGCGTTCTGCAGGAGGGTCCCCAGTCTGCGTGATGTGGGGACCAGGACACCATCACGTCTTCCTTCATAGCCCAAGTAGCCCCACAGCAGCCACAGCAGTGCTCAGATCAGAACTAGGATGACTACAGGGACGATGCGCGGTCAAGAAATGAAGGAACTGAACTAACGGAAAGCGCAGATCCCATTTCTGTTTGACGGGATTTGAAATGTTTCCCTATTTACCAGTTTATTTTTACGTCCTTCCTAAGACCTATTAAATTAGCTTAAAAACATAACTGCTAATCATCGAATACCCAGATTTCCAGGTAAAAAACTAGTCACAATTTTCCAAAAGTGGAGACAGACATGATTTAGATACCAACCTGTATAAAGCTATTTGCTAGAAATATAATTCAGCACGCGGCACACGGCAAACATTGAATTATTTTAAAGTTTAAAGCTTTTGCCGTGAAGTTTCGCCTCCAAAAAAAGAAAAGAAAAAGAAAAAAACAAGGTTGGCAGGAACATTTTAATATTGAATCATTTGAACATCTGGAGGCGCAAATATCATTTCAAAAACAAGACAGGAGGAAAAAAACGATCGAAACGCTTCCTACCAAGTCGAAATGCTGCAAATGATGAAAAACTTCTCGGCGATTGGTGCCGTGTGTGGGCGCAACCCTGGACGTCGTAGCAGCGCTTGGAGTCACCAACCCACCCTTCGCGAACGCCGGTGACGCGAACACAAGCGTTTCACAGAGCACACCCCTCGACCTTTGGGGTTCAGTTTTAGGCTAAATGGGGGGGGGGGGGGGG
>VZSC01001950.1:193256-207103 GCA_013398225.1 Steatornis caripensis
GTGATCCCTCAGCTTTATACCGAGTATGACGCATATGGGATGGAATACTCTCTTTGGTCAGGTTTGGGTCACCTGCCCGACCCGCTCCTCCCCACCGCAGGGTCTCAGGTCTGACCACTTCTCTGCTCGTTCAGTTCCGGCGCAGGAGAAAGTTAGCAGGAACAAGCACTGACCTTGGTCTCCATAGGGATAACCATAAGCAAGAGCCTTTCTGCATACCATTCCTACTGATGTTCCAGCACTAACTATAAACACCGGGCCTTATCACTGCTAGAAGCAGCTACTGTCTGGAAAAACATGCAGTTAATTTCAGAGAGTGCAGCTTCTCAGAAGAGACTTAACTGAAAAGCAAAGTTCCTTAAAGAAAACCGGTTCTGTCCTGGCCCAAACCAGGATATCGTCTCACTTGAATATGAATATAACAGCTTCAAGAACCTGTTTTCAGCATTCAGCCCTCATTGGGGCACTGTGATTTTCCCAAAAAGTAGAATTTCATGACAATTCTGTTCTAAAAAAATTTGATTATTTGAATGAGACTGAAATTAAACTGGAAACTACTCAGAGGATGCATCAGCTTACTCACATTGTTAAAACATCAGTTTTGGTTTAATTCATTCAGTAAAAGGACCTTTGCAGAGCCCTTCAGAGCCTATCATGATATAGATATAAAAAATTAATATGCAAGTGAGAATATGAGTTTCGCTGAGCATCTGCTGAAGGCTTCCATTGTTCCTACGTCCCACCAAGTTCTTCTGAGACCACGCAGCCCGTGCGTTCTGGATCCTCCACTGCCAAAATGTCTTTTCAGGAGGTAGAATAGGTGCTGTCCTTCTCATCTAAATGCAGTTATCTGCTGTGTAGGTCCCTACACCTGAGTTAGGTGGCTTAGATGCCTTTTGTAGACAGTGGAAAGAAACAGACCCTTCTGGTTGTAACTTGTCAGACCTAAATAGCTTAGGATGAAAACGAGCGGCACCCAGTTTCCCTCTACTGATTATAAAGGAGGTCTTGGTTGACTAAATCAAGTGGAAATAGCAGTATTTCATCTGTCTGAAATCAAGGAGTCACAGAATGATTTAGGCTAGTCTGGAGCTCCAGAGCCCCGCTCAGAGCAGGGCTAACTTCAAAGTTAAATCAGGTTGCTGAGGTCCTTGTCCAGCTGAGTTTTGAAATATCCGTGGCTGCAGATTTCATTGTGTCTCTGAGCAACACTCTCACGGGGAAGGAAAATAAAATCCTTAAGTGCAATCAGAATTTCCCTTGATACAACCGCTAAGTGCTGCCCCTTATTCCTTCACTGTGCACCATGACATCCTTTCGTTTGGGGTTAGCCTGGCTCTGTCTTTCTCTATAATCCTCCCTTAGGGAGGGCTATGAAGGCCGGAGTAAATCCCATCCTTGGTTCCCTGGTCATGGGGCAACAATTGTCTGTGTGTTCTTTGAAAACTCAGAATACCCCAAGATGTTTCAGATTAAGTGCCGCGTGATCAAATGCTGGGATTTCCCAGAAAAGCTTTTTTCTCCATCAGAAAATTTATATCTAGCACTAGTGCTGAAGTGGGAAGATTTACGCTAGGCCACTAATTTATTTTCTATTTTGAGTTCATCCTTCCTTTGATAGCTGAGCTGGATTTACGCTTCTTGATAAAAGATCTGATGTTGCTACAAGCACGCGTTTTGCTGTTCGAGGCATAGCACAAATGCTGTCCCGCTATCCAGGATACAACTCTTTCCTTGCAGGTCTTTCAGACTGTATGAAGCACAGCACAACCCAGTACAAAGCAGATAGAAAGGGCACATGGGTCACAACTGCACGGCTATGTGACTGTGTAATGAATCCTGTGAATGTACTTACGTTTTAAGTTACAGCCTGTTTTGATCAGTTCCATTTCTTTTCTTCTTCTTCTAGCAGTTTTGTGATCTGCTTGTTGTTTTAAAGAAAATTAATAATCAAATAAAAACAATGCAGAACTCATGCTATTTTATTCCTGTTCCTGTTAGGTAACTCAGTATGATAGTACGGTAAGTCAGCTCTGTGAGATAAATATTTAAAAAGCTGATATTCAATCAATTTTTGTTTTGTTATAGACGGTGTTGACGTAAATGCTGACTATAATTAAGAGCTCATTCTGGAGCCGTTGCACCTTTGCTGAAGGCAAATGAATGATGGCATAGCCTCATGTTCAGGAAAGTCCAGAAATGCAAAAATGAAGTGGATAGGATTAATCAAAAATTCAGAAGCTCAGTGATTTGTGTCCTTGTGAAAGCCTAGGCAGATCATTTCATAGGGCTTTATTTTAGACAGAAAATAGGAGCTGCATAAATATGTAATTGAGACATCCAAGAACGAGTAAGTGGGAGAAATATTATTGCTATTTGTCTGTCTGGACTGACATATACATATTAACAAAAAGAAGCTCGGAGTCATACATGGCTCTTGTGTGCATTTTTAAACACAGATACATAGCTGCAAGTGTGTGCCTATGCATGTAAATAAGTGATAAAAATATGGATGGAAGCATATGCATTCAAATGAGTTGGCACCTCTATTCAAAGAGCAGAGAAATCTGTACGTTCCGTGATTTCTCTTTAAATTCCAAGTATCTTTCTTCCCGGACTTGTCTGCATATTCTCAAGCACAGAACAAACTCTTCTGAGATACTGGGGACCTTCAATGTCATTGCTATGTTTCACCATTTCTGACAATAATTCTACGCTCCCTCTGAAAATATTTCCCATGCAAGACTTTTGTATACGGATCTTACTACCATATTAACCCACAACAGTACTAATGCTTGTTTTCATTCAGGATTGATCTTCTGATTAGGAAACTACCATAATCAGTACAGAGTTTGACATCTTGAAGGTGTCCCCCCACAGACTGATGAAATTATAGGTTTTCCAGGTCCATCTCACAGAGCATCCTTCAGAATTGAGGTCTAGTTCCCAGTGTAGTTTGAATTGCACCATCAGCATCACCAGTGACAACCAGTATAATCTCAGTTTATACCAGATATGCTGAAACAAATTAGAAATTAATACTAGATAATGGAGAGTGAAGACTGCAAAGTGCATTGTTACAGGAAGAAGTAAGAGAGAGGCTATGGGAGAATTCTTTCTGATCACTTGTTGGAAAAAAATGAGCACTCTGAAAATGTTAAGGGAACGTTACAGAGTGATGTGCTAGAGTTTCTGGTAAGAAAAGATCAGAACCACTGGTAATGCTCAACTGTGATTAAAATATTGTAATCATTGCTGCCAGTTCTGCAGGCCAAAATACGAAAACAGGCATGTACAGGGACACTGAAGGACTAACTGGTCTAATTTGTCTCAACAGATAGGAACACTGAGGAGGTTGTAATACAAAAATGGAAGAAACATCAGAGTACTTAACTCTCAAACAAATAAGTACATTGAATTAGAAGCTAAATATTGATCTAGACATACAGGTGATAGGAAACAAAGGAAGCTTATTTCATGAAATTAACAGTATGAAGCAATTTCCCAAGTAGTTCCAGAGCAGCAGACCTACAGTATAACTGATATATCAGGGTAAGCTTTCATCAGAATCTCTACTCTAATAGTCATCTCAGTCAATGAATCCTCCTGGATAACCTCTGAGGCTAGAAAAGAGTGCTCAAAAGGGATCTTATTTTGAAAGCATCCAAGTTGTCACCTTCTCCCATAGGTCACTAGCCAAACTCAGCAGGTAAGTATCCAGAAGGTAGCTTTCATCTTTTAATCCACATTTCATTTTGCAGATTGCCCTCCTCTCGTCGTTTTCCAAGCCCCTCATGGCCATCAGTCCAATTAGGACTCCAATCTCCAGCCAATGCACCAAAGAACTTCAGAGTATACATCCTGTATGGCAGCTGAAAGACCAGAGCCTGACTGACTTAATTAGGCGGCTTTGCAGTCAAGATGAGCTACCAGCCCTTGGTCCAATATAGTTCGATTTTTCCACATTTAGTAAAACTAATGTTATATTTGCACCACCTACCCAAGCGGTCACACCGAGTCTCTCCGTGTTTCCTGTAGAAGGAGGCAGCACCGGGCAAGCTTGGGTATCTTAACAGAGTGTATGCTGCCCTCCAAGTTTGACCAGAATATATTTCACCCCCAACCCGTTTTAGATCAAGTGTACTACTAGTGCTTTCTTCCACTCCTTGCGTGAAGATGAGGTTGTGCATGGAGGGAGAAAGGAAAGGGCCCTTTGCATCCCATGGTCCTTGGGCTTTTTGCAAACCCATACGGGAACAAGGCACAGCACTGCTCTTCTCCTGTGAGGTCCTCAGGCCACCATTAGGCTTTCAGATAATACTCCATCCTCCTCCTGCTTTTATGGGAGGTGTTTCACTCTCTATAAACAAAGTGAATAGTCCAATCCAAATTATCTGGGATTATCCACTTCAATATTTAAACATGCTCCTTTTAGTAGTGTTTTTAGTCCTTATATTATTGTTTTCACAAGCTTTTATTCATTTTTTTTGTTGGCACTTATTCTCCCATCATGAGAATTTTGAACTCATGTCTGTAACTACACTTTCAGTTCCCAAGCAGCTATACATGGGGAAAGGTAATTCACACTCCACCAGTCAAAGGACTAGTCTGATCAATCACAGTTGATCAGTACATTTAAAACACAATGACCGCCACAAAACATTCGTTTGTAGTCCGTCCTCAAAGCTTAGAATTTTAAATACTGTCCAACTCAAAACACACCTATGAAAACTGCAATCTGCATACAGGAGAAAAAACGCTACAGCAATTTCAAATTGTTCCTGCTGCTCACTTCATAAATAAATAAGAATAAAAATGCTGCTTCCCACAGCGGATGAGGCAGGATGTAGGAAGCAGTCCAAAATTTCCTGAGATGGTCTGCAGAAACTGCTTACTCAGACAGAATTTGAGAAGAAAATGGTTAAAGTTGGCTTTGCCTTGTTCATTAAGCCAGATGATTTGTGAAAACGGTAACTCAGAATGTAATTACTACATTATTGCAACAACACTGATTTTTATTGAAACAAAGGGCCTTACCTACGGCTGGAAATTTTAACTGCTTGCAAAAGAAATTTTTTATAGTGTGCTTCTTGCTGGAACAAAAATGTGTCCTGACATTCCTATGCCTTAAAAAAGTGTGCACTTGACACAGCGGGCCTTCTACCAGCAGCTGGAGCCAGTCTAAAAACGTGAAAGGGCATTACAGAGTGCGAGGCCAGACAGCTGTGACTTTTGAGAGGCATGAGGGTCACAAGCTCTTGCAGTACAGCTCCCAAACCAACACTGTTTTTCATGACTCCTTCAAAGGGGCTGTTTTTTTGTTGCAGAAGCTGTGCTTTTGGGGTGCCCTATGACAGACCCAAACTCAGCTGCAGATGCCACCCAAACACATTTTAGGCAAAACCATGGGATTTCCATTCTTTGCGTGTCTCCTAGAAATCTCCCCCTCTCCTTCCTCCGTTTCGAGAGCGTCTGGTACGTGTCTCATGGCTCTGAAATTTTGAGGGTCTAAGGGCCTCGGAGTTTGGCACAACCCTACAGGTCTTTTGGTCTGTAGATCTTACATATCTAGAAGGGGATCCCTTTAGATCTTTGTGCTATGTCTGCAGAGTTGCTCATCTTGTGAGCTATGCTAACGGCGTTACTGGCTGTACTCATGGCAATTCCCACAAAGAAGAACAAAACCACTGTCAATTTGCAGAAGTTTCTCCTTAATGCTTTCTTATGAGAAGTGTGGTAATAATAGGATATTCAACTGACCACTCCAAAACTTGAAGGATCTATTAGTACCGATGGGTCTGAGCCTCTCCCCAGGAGCTAGGTAGGATCGAGGACACCAGAAATTTGTATTGCTTCAAAAGTAGTGCTCAAGATGCTCGATAACTTCCAATTCAGCAGACTGGAGCAAAATATACAGTAGATACGGTGCAAAACAGCTGCTTTGACCTATTCCATGTGTTTCTAGCAGAATCCAAGGCAACTGGTTCATTCTTCTTCATTATCTGCCTCTTCTCAGCACTGTAGACTTGCCCAGAGTCTTAGGCGGCTGCCATATAAGTAAAGGAGTAGTTTCACCGTATTTAGCACCCTTGTCCTCTCTGCCCTCCTACCACTGGCCAGGAGGTCAGTCTGCCTTACCCACTGTGAAATTACTTCTGCCATAGTATTCAGTGTAGCTGAGAGTAGAAATGTTAGTGGTAAGTATTCACACAGGAGGGCACTTCTCCCTTTTAGTCAAGATGTTCAGACGGGGCCCCATAGCAGCAGGGAGCCTGGACTTCTAAGCAAGAAGTTTGGGATTTGCTCCATAACAAACAAGAAAGGATTCTTCAAAAATTTTAAACTCTCAGCTCTTGAGCCAAACATACCTCATGCCATTTATTCTCACAGCTAGCTTCAGAGAAATATTATGATAGAAAATCTTCCAAGTCTGCAGAATTGGGCTGTTAGCCAAGCTGAGCACAATTTCAAAAAGCAGCGTGTCTTCCATATTTTCAGTCCAGAAATACAGCCGCAGCGGGCAAGGGCAGACTTGCCCATCATTGCAATTATTCTGGACCCAGCAAGGCCCCAGAGTCCTGCACATAGATAATACATACAGCGGCCGTTATCTGCCTCCCGCAATTAACTGTGGTCCTCCCCCTGCTTGCATAGATTGGAAGATTGTGAGCGCACGGTATGCCTATAGCAGGGTTTAAATTAGGGATGAAGAGAGAGGAGAACTGGGACATGCCCATAAGCATTCAATACTCAAATCTTTCCAGGGTGTGGGGAAAAATCCTGACCACAAAAAGAAGCCTTGATAGCTGTAGCATCTGTGGCAAATAACTACACATAGGAAGATGCTCGGCTGCACTGCTCTCCACTTGGACAATATGGTAGGGGGGCCATGTTTCCACATGGATAAACTCTTCTTCCACTAAATCTTCAATGAGCACGTGTAGAAATGTCTTCATCATCACGATGCTGTCTTTTCCTGCCTCTTCTATCCAACAGAGTCTCTCCATGGATATGTTTCAGGCTAGCTGCATCCCAAAGGAGATTTTTGTTCCCTGCGTCGGTTTGTTTATGACAGCCTCCAAGACTGCTGCAGAGCCAAGGAATGACTGGCTGTTTTTACAGGCTCAGGTATTGGCTAGGTAGAAAGTGGTTCATCATTAGCTCGAGCACTCTTTAACTCACTTGCTAAAAGGAATGCTGCTGTATCCTTCTTTTCTGAGATCATTTATTACAGCGGGCAAACAACCTCACTCTTTTCTTCCAGCCTCAGCCCAGTTTACTGGGTATAAATCGGTATGTATAAAGGCATCCAGTCCTGATGTGGATCGAATTCAAGGCATGAATATTTGGTTTCACAGATTGTTAAGCTTCCCTCCCGCCCCTGCAAAAACTGTGAAATTATTTCCTTATTTTAGTCTGCTTATGTCAGCTTTCCAGTATCAGATTTTTAAAAAGTTTTTCCTTAAGTTAAAAATGTCCTCCTGCCATAAATTCTGTGTCACCCTCAAAAATACCAACTATTTTTCACTTTCTGAGTCGAGCCTCCTTCATGAAGATTGCTTCTGGAACAACGTGATGGATTATGAGTTATAGCTAGGAAGCCTAAAATAAATCCTAATTGAAGTGCAATGGACTATGACTCTCTTGAAAAAGAGGGAATAGAAGGAGAGCAAGGTTATTCAGTTAAGGCTTCTTCAAGCTGTTTTGTACCGAGAAGCACAACTTTGCAAGCCTATCAGAAAAAAACAGCCCCTCTACAAAGTTCAAATGTCACTCTCCTTCTAAAAGAGCGTGTAAGTGGAAACTGATTATCACCTAATTGACATTAATATGGCAGAAGTTAGAGAATTAAGAGCTGGAAGCATCATCTTAGGAAAGACTAATAGAGCTAAATATCACACGTAAAACTTAGCTAAACATTTACCAAAGGGAACATAACAATCTACGGTCTAAGAAGGAAATATTTACTGAAGAAATAAGAGGATTGGCTCATGCAGATTGGTATACATAAACAGCAAGATGACCTCTGTGGAAGACAGGCTGTCTCTTTTCAGCATCAATTGAGATTTCAATATTTGTTTTAATTTGCAGTGGCACTTATTCAGTTTTAATCGTTTATTTCAGATTGCTCTTAATATTCAAAACAGGAAATGAGGGGTTGTTCCGAAAGACAAATTGAAATGTGTCATCCTGAAGAAGTTGAAACTAGCCATTAGCTTTGTCTGAATCTTTGCCCTTTCTGCTATGAGAACATTTTAGCTCGAGCAGTCTGATTTCTCCATTTTGCAGCACCTGCGTTTTCTTTTGCGTTAAATAGTAATATAAACGAATGAAGAGAGGTCAGCTGAATTTTGCACTTCCTGGCCAACATATATGCAGTTGGTCTCTTCTTAAGAAGTCATCCTTAAAGGAAATTACAGAAATATAATTCTACACCAGACAAGACTCCAAAACCCTAACCGTGTTGCTCTGATGAAGACATGTACTAGATATGCAGAGCGTGCAAAGTTATCTTTAACTTCCCCAGTCTTGTGAAAAGCAAAAAATATCTGCTGACTTACAGCCCCTAAAATCTCAGGAAAGTGCAAGGCTGCTCAGAAGATTTTTCTCAAAATGCCTCACCATTGTAGCATAATATTTTTATCACAATGTTGTTATAGGCTGAAGAAATGCTACAGTGTAAATATCACTATCATCAAGTCTACATCCGTGTTTCTGCCATTGCTAGCACGGAGTTACGTGAGCTGGGATGTTTCAGTGGAGGGGGAACTTGAGGATCCAAGTTGCAGGGTAACTGAGGGAGCTGAGGAAGATCTAAGCATCAAATATCGCAAGAAACAGCCGCAAGCCTAAAGGAGCCTCTCTAACGAGCTTCTTGCTCTGCTCACCTTTCACGGTCTGAAAGCTTTTTATGGGGATGATATAAGGCAGAAAGTAGAGAGTCAGAATAAAATTGTCTGCATAACTCTGTTTTATTTAATACTAATTTTATTAAGCATTTACTAAAAGCACCTATTGAAATCAATCAAAAGGGTTTGAGCCACCTGCCACAACTTTTGTTTTTACAGCTGAGTTTGTTGTGATTCACTCCTGTGCAAGAAAATGAAGCTCACAGCTTTCAAACAAAGAAAACCAAAGCAGAACAGAAATGTTTTCCTTTAGCAGCAATGTAGGCTTGAATATTCCTTCAGGATAGAGCTCAATGCCTCAAAGGGCAATGCTAAGATATTTATTTCAGATAGGCAGGACTTTCTATAGTTGTCATTCATAAAATCACTTTGAACTGAAACACCTGACCAGAACTATGAATCGGTGCCTAAAAATATTGCATCACATGAGAAAAGTGAAATTATGCGAACATTGAAATGCAAACATTGCTTTCTGCCTCCCTTATAAAATGCTTCTTCAGTTTTATGGTAGGTAAGACTCAGATTTTTATGTTGCAACTTATTTATTTCAGCTGTTTAGGCCTTTGCTACATGTAGAAGAGGCAAAACCAGAAAAAGAATAGTTAGTAGTTGTGAATTACATTTGCATAAAAAGAAAGGAAATGAACCCTTAGACACAATTAATTGTGAAAATGAACCCTCAAAGTTTAGTCACGTATTGATTTTTCTCTCAGATCTCTTTTTTTGTTGCAGGAATCAAATGGAAATCCATGCCTTGTCCTTGCTCCCATGACTGTCAGAATTCAGGTTGCCCTGGAGACGCGATTTGCAGAAGGGGAAGACAGAGACCTCAGCCTCGCTGTCCTCCGGGGACCACGCTCCCGAAATTCTTCTATGGGTCGTAGACAAAGAGAGCCAGCCAAGTATTTGTAATGTCAGATGCTACTGCAAATTAATGCTTACTAATGAAAGATCAGAGGCATCACTGTAAAAAGCTAGCTTCCTATTTCTCTGCATGCCTTTGGGAAATACACAATCATGCTTTTTAGCAGCACAGCCACAGGCACTGCATATTTTAAGCAAGAAGAGCAGCAAAATCTCTTAGTCTTATAAAAAGGTGTAACACTGGATAACAATTAGTAATCTCCTGGTTATAAAAATAATCTGGATTAGGACCGTTCTTAAATCCATGTACATTTCTAGAGTCATTCATTTGGAAACACTGGATAGTATCTGCTGGAAATGGAAAGTGGAACAAGTCAGCCTTGCAGGCTGAGTCAGCCTTACAGCCTTGAGATTGCTGTCTGTCTTCGGAGGTATGTAAATCCTTCAGCAGGTCAATATGTTGTTTCCTCTGTCACATCTAGGATTTACTGCTCCTGCCAGTGCACTGTCCTGTTGTATGCTTGCACAAGAGACTGGAGTTCAAGGAGGACTTTTGTACTCAGAGAACAAAAGCCTTGCACACGTGACATCAAGGTGAGCATACACGTGCACCCCGTCTGAGCCTCGGGACAAATGAGTGCAGCTCATCTCCCTCTTTGCATCACCCAGCAGCAAATTGAGCATGGAGTGGAAATGAGGACAGCAATGAGGGAATCTAGGGATGCTGACTTCTTTGCCCTGTAGGCTGGAAACTGGGAGCTCTTGCAGAAACTTGTAAAATGGGAATGGGTTAGAGGATACTGATAAAGATCCTGTGCTGAGGACAAAAAGTTTCACACCGCTGCTGAAAGAAAAAAAGGCACCTGCATACAAAAGCAAACAACACGGGTGCTGCTCCGGGCAGAATGGCATCTGTTTCCTTGAACACCCTGCGACTGCATTCATGAGCCCTGTAGGGAGATTGTGAGCAGTGCTGGACAGAAAGACAGCAATGCACAAGAGGTAAGCATGAGGAAAATAAGACTAGGAGGCAAAGACGATCACTTTGTAAACTATGTTACTGCTGAGGAAAGGAGACAACTTCCTATAACTGAATGCTTGTAATTTGGGAGGAATTATATAATTTCTGTGAGTTGAGATGAGCCCAAATGTTTTGCTGAGGGTCCAGGCCCATGGCTTCCGAGTTTGCTGCCGCTCACAAACACAGCCATTAGACACAGAACTCGGACCGAGCAACTGTCTAGCCCCATCCTGTCTCCTTGGGTTGCCAGTAGAAAGAGACTAGCAGTCACCAATGGACCTAACCTCTACAAATACACTAAAAACATTTTTCATCTAACCTCCTTAATATTTTTCACCTTTGCTGTACCTGTGGCAATAAATGCTACAGCTTGGATAAACATTTCACTAATTATCTCAGGCTTTGATCTATGCCTCTGAAGTTGCACATTACTTCCCCAGGCACTGGAACCAGAAGTCTGCGTTGGAGCTGCCCTGTTTTACTGGAATAGTGAATAAAGCCATTCTCAGACATGTTTTGGTACACTCCATTCCAATATATAAATGTAAATGAAGAGGCCCATATTCAGAATCTACAACAGCAACAAATGTTAATTGCACAGCAATAGCTATCAAAAAGAATGTGATCACGTCTTGTGCTTGCCTCAGGGCGTACCACAATCATAATTAATAATGTTATTTAATAACATTAATAGGGTGAATGCAGCTTATAAATTCATGGGCAAGGTTAATAAATGGGATCTGATGCTTAGGTAGGTACAGCTGAACAATTTATGAAGCATTTTAAGAGCTTCCCTAGAGGTGGTGAATCAGGACTGATCTACTTGGCTCCTTTAGTGAGCAACAGGAATGAAAATAAAATAGAGATGTGAAACAGCCTTGTCTCCTTTTTGTCATGCCTTTCCTCTAAACTTTATTTTTTTTTAATACTAGAATTAAAATGCCTTTGTAGCAAGGACTTTTGAAAGAAACTCCATATGATACATATGTCTGGGGACTGAACCTTATTCTTATTGGCCGTGGAGGTCTCCACCGCCAGTAATCCACGTGCAAAAGGCTGTTTCCTGTCTTGACAGGTTTAGTCTGGGTAATTCAGTGTAAAAGAAACAATGAACAACGACTGTGGTAACGATTTGTCATCTAAAAGGCACAGCCTTTGGTGTTTCTACTCATTCTGACATGCTCTTCAACTTGCACAGTCCTACCATGACCTGTAAATGGTATTTTTCTAAACAGAAAGTCTCCACTGTCATTCTTGAGCAGGCACGAACAAGACAGGACTTACTATGAGCATCATGTTAACTGTGACTTAATAGATTGTCAAGCATTTAAACTGTGCTAAGTAGCACAGCTTCAAGGTCTTTCACTTACTGCAAAGTTAAATGCATTAGTTTAAAACTGTCTTTGCAACGAGATGGGTTAACAGCAGGCACATGGGCACCTGTGATGCTTCAACTGTCAAGCAGTACCTTGCAAAACTGAGCAACTTGGCATGCACTTAATCCACAAGGGAAGAGGGGTAAGCGAAAGGCACTGACAGACCAGCTTTGTCTGAGCTTCAGGGGCACAGACAGAAGACTAAGTGGTGCTACTGCCCCCACAGCAGAAACAGCAGAAGGAAAGACACCTTACTCACTCCACAGCTACGTCAATCAGTGCCCATAAAGTGGTTCACACTTAGGTACCACGGCAAAGGGACAGAACTAAAAAGTGAAGGTAAGTTGTTGGGGTTTTTACCTTAGTGCAGCAAGATAAGCCTCTCACTGTCCATATAATTATATTACACACCATCAGCTAGTGTGCAATAACATGGCTGGCAGCATTAAGTTGAGGAGTGCAACCGTTGCCCCTGTTGGAACCTGAATCTTCAGTTTGAACCCAGCTGTGAACACCACCACAGTGAAGTTACAAAACAAACTCAGAATGATGAAAGCAATGGTGAGGCTTTTAAAAGGCAACTGAAAATGTAAGAATTTTTATTGTCAAGGACTGCAGTGCTACAGCTGAAGAGGAATAATATTTCTAAAGAAGAAGTAGGAGAGTTGGAAGTAGGAAGAAGCATTTGTTTGGTAGATGGTTACAGTCAGAGAGTAACACACTCAGAACCAGGCTCTTCTCTAACAAATACCATTCATAGGTAAAAATAAAGTTTTTTAAAAAATCTGTTCTCCCAGAGGGCACGGACAGCTCTAATTTGGTTAGCTCTGAATCACAGTCAAACAAAATGAAAAATAGATAAAGCACAGATACCAGAATAACTTGGTAGATTAGTATATAGCCAAAAGTCGCAGCGTATGCTGTACAGTGCTTTGAAAAATGCGTAATTTGAAACCCCATATACACAGTGCAGCCAGGGATGGAAGTGCAGTGTGAGTGAGCACTGACCTCTAGTGGACATAAAAGTCTAGAATTGGTAAAGACCGTTGAATTCAAAATTGAAAATACGTCACGCAGACAATTGTCCC
The DNA here is from genome assembly GCA_013398225.1 of Steatornis caripensis. Classification (NCBI taxonomy): domain Eukaryota; kingdom Metazoa; phylum Chordata; class Aves; order Caprimulgiformes; family Steatornithidae; genus Steatornis; species Steatornis caripensis. The sequence continues at coordinate 206,515 of VZSC01001950.1, forward strand.
AAGGCTTGTACTTTGCAACTGTGCAAGCTACAGTCAGCATAGTTTTCCTATTAGGAATCTGTCACTGTCTATGTGTCAGGAACTATCACGTCTATTGTAATGTCTAGAGGAAAATTTTTTACAGCCAGAAGAAAACAGTGCACCGTTAGAATTTGCTTAGTAAGACAGGTAAGTCAACTCTTGGTCAGTAAAATTAACTGAGGCTAAATTCACAGAATCACAGAATAGTAGGAGTTGGAAGGGACCTCTGGAGATCACCTAGTGCAACTCCCCTCCCAAAGCAGGTGCCCCAGAGCAGGGTGCACAGGAACGCATCCAGGTGGGTTTTGAATACGTCCAGAGAAGGAGACTCCACAATCACTATGGGCAGCCTGTCCCAGGGCTCTGTCACCCTCACAGTAAAGAAGCTCCTCCTCATGTTCAGGTGGAACTGCCTGTGTTCCAGTTTGTGCCCATTGCCCCTCGTCCTGTGGCTGGGTGCCACTGAAAAGAGCCTGACCCCATCTTGTTGATACCTACCCTTAAGGTATTGATAAGCATTGATCAGATCCCCTCTCAGTCTTCTCTCTTCCAGGCTGAACAGAGCCAG
>VZSC01001950.1:207861-220320 GCA_013398225.1 Steatornis caripensis
GATGCCATTGGCCTTCTTGGCCGCAAGGGCACACTGCTGGCTCATGGTGAACCTGTTGTCCACCAGCACGCCCAGGTCCTTCTCCACAGAGCTACCCTCCAGCAGGTCAACCCCCAGCCTTTACTGGTGCACGGGGTTGTTCCTCCCCAGATGCAGGACCCTACACTTGCCCTTGTTGAAATTCATCAGGTTCCTTTCCACCCAACTCTCAGGCTTGTCCAGGTCATGCTGAATGGAAGTACAAACTTCATTCCCCTTTTTAGATATTTATTATATAATTTGGCACTGTTGAGATAATCTCAATGGACATTAGCAGAGCACCAATAGTTTAAAGAAAAAAATCCTAAGGAAACATGAACATACATGTCATATTACATTAAGAGTGTTAGTCCTACATTTTTACAATTGAAAAGTATGGAATGGTGAGGGTTCATATATTTTGAACGTCTGCCCCAAAGGAGCTGGCTTGCTTGCTTCTCATTTTCAAGTTATTTTCCATAGGAAAAGTCCTATAAGTGTTTTGGGGCTCTTTAAATTAATCCAAAGAAGAAAAACAATCCCAAGCACATAGTTCCAGAAGTCTAATCTTTAGCTGAAACTACCAAAGCTGGATGTTCTCCAATAGTTAGTGTGCAATACAGGCTTCCCATCCTAGATCAGTAATGTCACACTTAACTTCATCAGAAGTCTCACCCAGAAGCTAATGAAGACTGGTTTTTTGTGCTTTCACCACCTTAAAACAATGAGGTTTCTGGTCAAGAAGGCTCAAAAAATTGGAATTTGCATCTGGTCTTGCAGAAGGGCTTTGTCACTGGTGTGGCTTGTCCTTGTTTCCTTTGTACCCTGTCTCACACAAGAATTACTGGCCTTACACACCCTAGACATTTCTTCTTGCCTCAGAATGGCAGGGAAGGGAAGAAGCAGAAGAATCACAAGACCCATTAATTCCCGATTGCAAGTCTATGAAAGGAAGGAGGAAGAACTTCTGCGAGGAGAGCAGGATGCCAGACAATGCACCAGACTTATCATCTAAATACTATCCAAGAGTAGGAGATACTGTCTCAGTCTTTGATTGATATGAAGCCAATCTGTGTCCCAAAGTTAGTGCCATCACGAAAGTGAGAGTAAAATTTATCAGGGTGGCATGCAGTACAGAAAGTGATATTTTGGTTCTGGTCTGTCACAGAATCATCTTGGATGTTCTCAGGAAGAATCCCACCACTCTCAAGAAGAATCCTTGAAGAAAGAAAGAGAAATCAGGAAACAGTATTTTTCGTACATCCTCACATTCCTTGAGACACTATCATTCAGACCAGACAGCACTTCAAGTACCAATGGAAAAAACTGTGCCAATATTGTGACTGGAACTTTCTTTTGCTTTTCTTTTTTTTGTTGTTCCAGTATTAGACTAAAATAATTGCTTTTCTGCAACGAGTAAAACCACATTTAACATTTGTCCATAAGCCATAAACTAATAGTATAACAGTAAAATAGTAATTGAAACCCAGAAAAAGTGAGCAGATACCTTTCATTTAGAGGTATCGTTTGTTGATCTGCAAAGTAGCAGAGAGTATTTTACAATGGTGAGGACCCTCACCGTAACAGTGCTGGATAACACAACATCAAAATAACTACTGATAACTAATGCAGAATTAGGTTTTTCTTCACTCAGTAGGCTTACCGTGTTGCTCTTCTAATATCTATATAAGGACTTGCAGAGTCAAATAGTCTCACACACTTTGGATCAATTCTGTGAAATTCTTTAGCTGATTCGTGAGGAAGTTTATAGCAGCAAGGTCCTACAGACGGGCCCAGCACCACAAGGATATCTTTCACGTTACAGCCATATTCAGATACCATAGCATTCACTGTCGCCATCGAAACTCCCAACAGTGTGCCTTTCCATCCTTTGAGAAATGAGAGGTTGAAACAAAAAATTGTATAAATTGTCTCTTTCTTTTTATAGTAGCTAAAATAATGCTATTATTAAAGGTACAAATGAATAGATATACTCAGACCTATTAATAAATCATTATATCTAGTAGTAAATAAAGGGGGGTTTTAAAAAAACCCAGCCCAACACATTAACAAATGTCAGTTTGCTGATATCATCATTTTGTGGAGGTGGAAAACAGAGAGAAGAGTTTAGATAGTTCCATAATTCCTTTTCCCCAGTGTCCTGGTTTGGGCAACTACAGCACACCTGACAGCTCCTCTGTGCTTGAAACATTTAAATGCAATAGGACAACAGAAATACATTACAGTCACAAGTGTATTTTTATAGTATGTTGAAAAAGTTTTTGGTGTTTTTTTTTTTTTTTTTTAAAAAGAGACTCAAGCTAGAGGCATTTTTTGGAATAGATAAAAGAAAGCCAAGCTTTGCATTTTGACATTGTTTGCAACAGACAGAAGAAAGCTGAGCTTTGAGTTCTCATATCTCAGTTTGAGTCCCAGGAAGTCCATCCATTGCACAAGGAGTGTGTCATACTGAAGGATATGCTAATAACTTTTCCTCTGCTCTTCTACATCCAAAGACTGAGGTGACTATATACCTAATTGTCTTTATTTGTATACACAGCAACATGTGTTCAAGCTAAACATGACCTGACCTGGTCGGACAGGAAGGAAAGGATTTAGGAAAAGATAATTGGAAGTCTGGCAAGGACTGTGAATGCCAAAACTTGGGAGATGGAAGGTAGGAGTTCACGCTAGAGCTGGGAGGTACGCTTGGAGAAGGCAGCGGTGTGGGTTGGAGGAACAGTGTGGTGTGGTGGGGACTACATAAATGAAGTGGCAGCAGAGAAAGGAGAGACTACAACTTTAAATATTTTACAATAATTCGGTTTGAACACTTACAATGTAAAATTCTTAAAACTTTCAAGAGTGGATAAAATTCTCTCCATCACCATTAAAAACCACAACGTTCCCCTCTCCTCCCAGACAGACATGCCACAATTCTCATTCCTCTGATTTTCTCTAACCTAAACTTGCCAGGCATGGGGCGAGGCAGGGCGGGAGGGGGAAGCAAAGCACAGCCACTTTACTGAAGGAAAGTCAAAGTTTTCATCATCTTATGGTAACTCACAAATGTGATTTTTTTTTTTGCTGCTTTATTCAATGTATGAAGAATTGTATGATTTAGGTGGTATTCACAAGTTTCCAGGAGAGGTGAAGCTTCCTAGCATATCAAGGGGTGTACTAGCATGAAAGCTGAGGAGAAACTCTCAGCTGTGCATTCTCCTTGAACTCATAAATACATACTTTTTAATAAAATAAAACAGCTCTAGAAGGAAAATCTCACCACAGGTTATGTATTCTAGCCTAACAGTTGGGACAGCGTCTTAAGTCAAACGTAACCCTAGGTTGTGCTGACCATCCCTGCTTCAGTTTTATACTCATTTTGTTTGGGTCTGACAAATATTTCTTCTGATCCAAAATGATTGTTGGGGGCATTGGCTTTATAGGCAGTTTTTACATATTAAGTTAGACAGGGCACAAAAAAAGAATTACTGGGTTTTGGCTACGAGATCAGAAAAATAAATGTAGAAATACATTAATAATTATTATTACAGTAATAAAATAAAACAAAACAAAACAAAATCAAAGCTTGAGAAACAAACTATTCTCAAGACCAATCTTCTTTTGGCAGGATACAAACTTAACAGGTCAGGGTCTATCTTGTCATGTGATGTTGCATGTATTCACTCTCACTGAGTGCTCCTTTGGTTACTAATTTACAATCCTTAGTCCAAAACTCCTTTTCCAGCGGTATCCTAGTTATTTTGATCTCCATAATTTAAAATTCCTACCAGAATGAGCAGCACCACAGGCTTTTCTTACAGGATCAGCAAACAGCACGGGTATGCAATCAGCCCCTGGAGCTGCTATCGTAACACCTTTCTGATTCGTAACTATTGCATCATAGCTGTCAGGCTCTGTCTTTCCCATAATACACACAGTATTAGCATGATTAATCTGCCAAGACAAAACCAGAACATGGACAGTTATATGGCAGGAAAAAAACCAGTTTTGACTAATGCAAGGATTTTGCTTTGGCACAAAACACTCTTCTGCACCAACTGCTCATGCATGGAAATCAGGTTCAACTGCCATGCAGATATATCAGCAGAATGCCCCCATAGAAGTAGCAGCATATTTTTCTTTTAAGAGAAACTGCTCTGACCATTTATCTGGTATTATCATATATTATTCTACTCTGTGGTAAGTTAAATGTTAGAATATTCTCGGAAAAAACATTGTTTCTTCTCCATTTAGTGCCAAATAGCTGAGAGTTTGGATAGCTGTTCCCACAGATAAACCGCCAGCATAAATGTTTCAATTGTCATGCTTCTCACAAGTTCTTGCTGAGAAAGGTAAGAATGATGCCTACAGTTTCAGCCAATGACACATGAAGGAAGATCTGATCCATTTATATAAATCCATTGTTTGATAGGATACCTTGACTCTGTGAAAAGTCTCTGGGTTAAATCCTGCAGCATTAGCTAGCCGGCGGAGATTTTCTTTAACAACAACTTGTGGGTCCCTCCGCTTGGAACTGCTGAAGAGATTGCAGGAGCTTAGAGTTGGTATGTAGGAGATCCCACCTGTCCTTGTGGTGAACCCATGGAGGAAGATATCATCTGGCAAAGCAAAAAAAAAAAGACAAAAACCAATTGCTTTCAACACAAGACTAGTCCAAATATTACATTGTTTTATACTGAAGAGACTTGGAATCAGCCAAACAAGCCAAGTATTCCTTTACCTTGTATTTAGCTGTGGTATTTAAATTTAAGAATTCTAAGTTTCGTTCTTGCTCATAATTGTATTCCTCTGCGGTCAAGGTAGAAGAGTTTGAGCAAGAAAGAGTCCAAGCAGATTTAACTAGATTTTTTGAAGAGTTGTAGTGCAAATCCTAGAAAAGGGGTACTCGCTGAGGAAAATGGAGTAGATTTTTAAAGTAACATTCTAAGGTGGCATCTCCCAAACTTTTTCGGCAAATGAAGTACTTGTCCTCAAAACTTCACAGAATCTCAAACATCTTTCTAAAGTACACTGAGAATTTCTGGCTTTATTAGAAAATCCTCTGTTTTTACCGTGCAGATCCTTTATCATGGCCTCATGCACCAAATGCAGTAACTGTTTTGGGAGTTGGTGAGGGGTGGGGTTCTGTGTGGCAGTTGAACACAGGAAGATAGTCCCACAACTGGGATTTTTGCTATCTTAACAGCTGACAAGCTTAGTGACATAGTCAGAGTTGAGATTCAAAATCTCTTTTATGTAGTGTGATCCTTTCAAAGTCACAGTCAAAAACTTGAAGCACAATGAAGGCAAAGATGGCTTTAAGTAACTCATGTTCCTTTCAGCTTCTGGATCATTTCAGAGACATTTTTAGGGAAAGACAGTTCCAAATTTTTGCAGTAGCAAACTTCTAATCTTTCCTCTGAATCCTCTGAATCATGAGATCCCATAATCACACTGCTTGAGAGACATGCTGAAGTAAACCGAGTCATGCCATGGCAGGGGCACTGAGCTACCAATCTGATTAACTAGCAATGCATGAGTCTGCAGACCAGGAGAAACTCCTGTCTTGCCTTTCCAGAAGAAGATGGTAACCCTCAAAGTGTGTAATTCCCACACAGAGAGGAGGAGATTTCACTGTCTGCAATAATACTCTAACTAAACCTGGGCCTCTCTTTCCTATGATCACACCACAGGCCTGGAATAGACTTGCCAGTCTTTTGCTGTATCTCTATTGACACTTCCCCCTCTTACAGACACAATACCCTATTGCAACATCATATAGAGTTATTTGCTGCCTGAAGACATTTCCAAATCTTACCCATTTTGTAATTCCCTTGAAGAAGTATGTTTGGGAACAGTCTCTAAAATCTATTATCTGGGATTGTCTTTACCTGGGATCAGGGAAGATCTGAGGATGACGAGCCCCCCACTCAGGCTGGGCAGGCTTTCCAGGTACATCTGAATCTCACTTCGTATGAGTGCCACATCCTGTGTAAGAAGCGCTTGCTCTTTATTCCAAGGTTCAGCTATCTGTAGGTTTTTACAACCAGATGCCACCTGTAAATCCTCAAATTCAAACTGGTAGACTGCTGTAAAGAGATGGTCTATATATACTTTCATTAAGTCTCTTCTTAAGGTAGGGAGAATAACTTTAATGATGCTTACATCTTTTTCATCCAGTCTTTGTTTGATGGTGTACAAAGCAGCAGCTGTAGTCAGAGCACGTACCACCTCCAGTCTTCTCTTCAGACTCTGAAAATCTCTCAGAGCTGGAAGCAAAGACTCTTGTTCACTGTTCCTTCCACTCCCCTGCCTCTGGCAACACATGACATAAACAAAAGGAGCAGGGAGGGAAGAGCATTTCTCAATAGTTTCCAGTGTGTTACATAGTAATCCTTGGATGTTCTGCAAGTCGGATGGTAGGCTGAACAGATCTATCAGTACTGCTTCCACCATATTCCAGGATATTTGAAGATTTCTACAACTGCCAAGTAGTCAGGAACAAAACATGAAAAACAAACAAAAGGCAAGACAGCATCATTAGTCCAAACATAGAATTATGTTACTAAGGCAATGCGTTCAGTGATATTGTGTAGAGAATGTGGCATAGCAGTAATTACTGTCTTACGATTTCCTCACTGCAGCAAAAGAAATTGCAGCAAAAAGAAAAGTAGCGGAAATGGGAATTATTATGTATTTATTTAAGTATCTAGGTATTTCCCTATCACCCCGCCTACCTCAGGTTTCTCCCAGGTCAAAGATGATAAAAGGTTAGTACATAACATTATTGATTCAATTAACCCACATTAGTTTAATGGATCTTCTTGACCTCTGACTGTTGGGCTCTCCTCCAGCTCCCACGAGGGGAACCAAATACAGAGGTCCCTCAGCTTGCTGGGACTGGGGGAGTTTCTGTAACAGTTTGTTTTGGAGACATTTCACACACTTACTGCTGAGGTGGAGCTCATGACTGCTACCCCTGCTGGCAGCAGGGGTGCTGGGCTGTGAGCACAATGACATCTTTCCCACAGGAAAGACTTCACAAGACTTTTTGCACTTTTCCTTTTTGCATTACCAAAAGCATTGACTTGCTAATTTCTGACTTCTGTGTGGAGAAGGCCCATGATTAGTATAGTTCTTCTTTTCAACATGCACAGGAACTCTGCACAGGCCACTGAAACTTTACCTAGTAACGCAAGAAGTACACAGAACTAAATGAAAATGATAAAACACTGTACACAACTTCTTGCCTCAATTTTTCCACTATGCTAGCTGCACTCTTCGCTCTCAAATCAACACACAATAAGCTTATCCAAAATCATCCTGTAGTTCACAGCTTGTCTTGTGGCCCATGGTGTAATTCCAGTTTTGGTGGGATTTTTTCCCCTTTTCTGGACTTTGTTGACCCAAGCCCAGGTAGGCTGCCTACCTGTGGAAACTTGTCCATCTGTTTCTTCCTCTCTCTGTTGCTATGAAAGCTTATTTTACATATCCTCTCATAAGTGTCCTATTTTCTTTTCTCTGTCTCTGACATTTTTTCAGTTTCCAGTGCAAGCCTCCACAGGTCTGGAACAAAAGACTCGATCCTTTTGCTTTGGGAACGTTGAACAGACAAACAGACGGCTATTCAGATTTCATGACTAACCACCGTGCTTGATCTAGGAGGAATACGTGCAGCTTTATCACCAGCTGTAAGACCCCATAATAATATAGTATTCCTTAACAGCACTATTTTTTTGCACAGTAACAAATCATGCATGAATATTAATTTATTTGCAGGAGCAAAGGACTTGAGGATTTTTTAAGTCTTTGAAATCAATGCTCTGCTATCAGAACTAACCATATCAGATAATGCCTGGCACTATTTTCCTGCCCCAAGCCCTCATTCTCCTGTAACAACAAGCATGCTCTGGCTATGCAGCACTTAATTATCCTGCAAAAATACTGCTTCTGCGTATACTTGAGTCCTACCACTATGGTGGATTTGGTGTCCTCCTTGGCATTTTATGGTTCACAATGGATTCCAAGAGCTTCTACACTCAAATGAGAGGTCAAAGACCTTTCTGGTTTTAACGGATTGTTTATCCAGAGTAGGATTTACAGAAAACATTCTGTATTTTCTTCATTGTTCTTTCCCCTAGACTGGAAGAAAAATAATCCTGACTGAAAATTATGCTTTCCTTTATTGAGTTGAACACTTACAAAGATTAATTAGTGACTATCAAAACCGGTGAACCAAAAGTATCTAAATGTGACAGCAGATAAAAGCATCTGCCATGGAATTTGTAACTCTTAATTTTGTTCAGAGTATTATTTACACACAGCTGATAACAGATGTTTAGAGAAAACAGGTTGCTAAGAAAATAGTGTTGAAACAGACTCATGTCAAAGACCATGACTTGGGAGATCAGGATATTTCCTTCCCTACCCTGACACCCTCTGTGGGAGGCTTGTAAGAATATGACATGATCCCAACCTAGGTATAGCTTATAGCAAAGACAGTACAACAGAGGGGTGTAGTGGAAAAACAGATTATTGGTCCACTGCAGATATGTCAGTAGTGGAAGGTAAGTAGAGTTCATTTCTGTCCTCATCCTTCCCCAGAAAAACACCAACAAGCAAAGGGTGGGAGGAAAGTGTTTGTGGAGGGAGAGGTAATTGCCTACATTAAGTTGTGTGTGTGTATTGCAAAGAGTCCACAGGGGCAATTATTGGTATGTACACAAACAATGGGGCTGATTCACCCTCGTGTCCTTCCAGTTTTGCATCACAGAGTCCTACTGAGGTCAGTGGTGTCGGAATTAAATTTGCTTAGGGTCATAATAAAATTTTTTGACAGCTTTCTAAGTCCCCCAACAAAACCCTTCTCAAAACACAGGCTTGCCAAGCACAGCAATGTTTTAACTTATGAGAAATGCATTCATGGTTACTCAGGTTTTAAGCAACATGCTCTATGGTCTCAGTGTTCCATAGAAAGTCTCACCGCACATAACTGCATAAGGAAGCATTAAGTGCATTTATTAAGGAGCTCCTTATTTCAGTACACTATGCAAGGCAAATACTCGCACAAACTTGAAGCCAGGGTCACCTGTTAGCTGTTCTGCTCACTCTCTGAAACTCTGTCAGTACAAACACTTGGAGGGTAAAAAGATTCTCTTGCACAGACATCAAGAAAAATCAAAGACAATCATAGATAATGAGAAAAGAGGAGAAGTGAGGAGGGTAATTAGAGTGAGAAGGAGAAAGGCAAAGCAAATACAGAAAAGAAAGAATGAAAGAAGTAAAACCAGGCTGCAGAGAAGAGACACCTCAGGGTAAGAAAAAAGATCCAAAAAGCAACTTTCAAAACCCCCAGAAATCTAATTCTAGGAGCTCACTGTTGGTCAAGACAAGATTACTGGCAATTTCCTGCACCTTTGAATACTTCTGGTCACCTTATCTTCTTACAGAAACACAGAGAACTGACGTTGTCTTGGGAAAATTAAAAAGGCAAAAAATATTTAACATCTGCCAGAGAGAGATGCCCAGAGAAAGAAAACAGGTCATTAAAGCAGCCCAAATGAACAGCGACATGCGCACATTTGTAATAAAATTTCAACAACAGCGAAGACAAAAGAATGGGGAAAAAATACATAAAAGCCTCTTAAGCTGGATTAAAATAAAACATTCTGTCTCTCTTAACTTAGGGGTATTTAGGCAAGGTTGAAGAAACAGAAATCAGCACTTACAATGAAAAAACTGAAGTATGCGCAGTTTTCATAAACAAACTCAAAGTTTAAAACACAGGAATTTACTTACACAGGTAGGCAACCTTTTAAACTCTTGAAAGATATGATCTGATATAAACACACATTACCAGCTTTATATACCTCACTTCTCACTGCCAGTCTTGCAGCTGACTTGTGTAAGATGGAAATTCCTATTCTACGCAAGATTGGAGTGGGAACCTGTATTTCTTCTTTTTGATGCTTCTTGCTTTGTTGCTGTCAGTATTCACAGGAAATAAGAAACTGTACTGAAAGGCACTAATATGAGTAAGTGCCTGTGTAGCACTAAACCCGGAAGCAGCATTAACCCTGCCATGTAACTCGCTGCTGTAATCGTACATTCCAACGCATCAGCTTTGCACAATCTCAGATTTAGGAACATACCGCATAGCAAAATAGAACAAGAATGCAAATAAGTTAAAGGAAAATTTGTGCAGACTGGAAGACCTCCCTTTTCTGAGCTATGACTACATGCTCCAGTGAAGAATTCGGCAGTCAGTCAAGAAAAAGTATATTCAGAAGGACCCAGATAGAGAGGTTACGAGAGGCCAGTCTTCAGGGCCACAGGCCTGGCAATTCAGATGTCAATTTCTCGTGGGAGCAGTCAGAAAGTTTGCAGAGCTCTGTAAAAAAGTCTGAATGTTTTGACAGGACAATGCAAAGGTCAAAAGGCACGTGGGGGAATGAGAGATTTATATCAGGCTTTGTCCGAGAACCAAATGATAATAAACATGTTTTCTCAGCTGTGCTAAAATGAAAGTCATGACACATAAGTATATGATAATTAAAGGACAAGAAAAAAAGTAAATTTTTCATGAACAGAAAAATTAATAAAATCAGTTTTCGTCTTAATTGCTGTCCTACGTCCCCTGTTCCTCCCTTCCCTTCAGCTCAAATAAACCAACATTTCTGCCAGGTCCAGAATGCACCTTCAGAATCCTCCACCATTTCCCCTCCTGCTTTTCCTTCCAGCATATGCTGGGCAGAGGGATGAGAAACGAATCCTCCTGGCTCTCCCTCCCAAAGGGAATCCATACACTTATCTTGTCCTTCCCCACACAGACACCTATTTTCATCAAGTTTGCAGAAATCAGTTATCTCTGAGGCTTTCCACCCCACTGCCAAATGTGTCTCAGCTAGATCATTAAAAACTAACAGGGGGACTTGATGGAGAGAGACCAACGCAACCGTTTTCTTTCCTTCAACCAGACTAAGCAAGAAAAATAATTACTGGCATTACTTTTGGTGTAGAATGCTGAGAAAGGATAAGGAAAGGGTCAGAAAATATCCAAAATACAAAACAATATTGAAAATGACAANCAAGCTCTCTCAGCTTCTGTGATTTCAAAAAAGGGATTAAATAGACAGATTATATGCAGAGATTAGCAATTAAATTACAAAAATCATGGGACTTAATTCCTTAACCCAGAGTTCAGAGGAATATGAGCGTGCATGAGACAAGTCTGTGGCTATATAACGGCACGGTGTAGAGCAGGAGAAGCCAGGCCACATTTCTTCCTCCTCACAACCCAATGGCGCCCAGCAAAACTTATGTTCTCCGCAGCGTGTATCAAATGCTAACAAGTTATGACAGAAAATGCAGTTTAATACGACGAATTAGGTCAGTCAGGGAACTCAGGGGGAAGAAAAAAAACCAGCTAAGCACAATTCCCTCAGGCACAGGGAGAGCCAGGCCGCGCTACCGCCAAGGGCCCCACCACGACGCACCCACCCATTTCTGACGGGACGAGTTGTTCCCGCCGTTCTCCCTCCGCCTCCTGCCAGGCACAGCCTGCCCTCCGGCCCTACCCCTGCTCCCTCTGCCCCTTGGCCACCGCTAACGGCTGCGCTCCCTTCACGCCGCCTCCGCCGCTCGCCTTCCCTCGCTGAGGCTCTCCGACGCTCCCTGAGCCCCGCGGGGCTGGTCCTTGGTCGACGCTCCCCGGCCTGCGGTGGGCGCCGGGCGGGCCGCGGTTTGGGGCGGGAAGGAGCGCAGGCGGGGCGGCCGGTGCAGCCCCTCCCCTGAGCGGGCTGCTCGCCCTCCGCGCCCAGCGGCAGCGGGCCTGGCAGCGGCAGGGGGTGGGCTCGTCGTGCCGGGGCGCCTGGGTCTGCTGTATTGGCGTTTCAGTGCCTTCGCAGGGTTTGGGACTCTGTGCCGCAGGGGCGGGCCTGCTCGGGGGCGTGCGGTGCTTGAGGGGTGAGGGGTGGCAGGACAACCGTTGCAACAGCTCTAAAGATAAAACGATGTGGTTTCCTAGTTAAGACTACCAGCCTTCAGGCACAGGTCGTGGGCCATCTGGGCGCCATTTCACAGAATCACAGAATGGTAGGGGTTGGAAGGGCCCTCTGAAGATTGCCCAGCCCACCCCCCCTGCTAAAGCAGGTGCCCCCTGAGCAGGGTGCACAGGGACGCGGCCAGACGGGTTTTGAATATCTCCACAGAAGGAGACTCCACAGCCTCCCTGGGCAGCCTGTGCCAGGGCTCTGTTACCCTCACAGTAAAGAAGTTCTTCCTCATGTTCAAGTAGAACTGCCTGTGCTCCAGTTTGTGCCCGTTGCCCCTTGCCCTGTCGCTGGGCACCACTGAAAAGAGCCTGGCCCCATCGTCTTGACACCCGCCCTTTAGACATTGATCAGCATTGATGAGATCCCCTCTCAGTCTTCTCTTCTC
>VZSC01001950.1:229860-254179 GCA_013398225.1 Steatornis caripensis
CCCCGTCTGTAAATAGTTTTACTTGAGAGAAATTTTGAAGTGAATTTTATTCTATTTTATTAGGTACAGAATAAAAGATATGATGCTATTCTAAAACGTTTGCATTGCCAACTGAACAAAGTCCATTCAAATAAAAGACAATGGCACTGGAACATTCAGCAGCTGGAGAAGAAAGCAGCAGAACTACGGAAGTGTCTTGGAGTAGTGGAGTTACAAAGTAGCATGTAAAACAAATGTAACAAAGCTACAAGGTGGGTAATCTTTTTCCAGACAGGGGCAGTTGTTTTTTGTTTGTTTTTTTTTTTTTGGAAATGATACAACCAGAGAAGTACCCAAATAGCCTGGCCAGGGCTCAGTGATTTCTTTCTGTTCATAGTTCTTCTCCCTTTCATTCTGTGGCTTAAACTAGGCTGTGCTCAGCCTATAATGGTTTGGAATTACTTTGCTTTTTTTACTGGATCCGGAGGCTGTTCAGGAACAAAAGTTATTAACATTTCCAGGTGTCTCCAAAATATGTGCCAATTTTATCTAAAAAGTCATTTGAAGATGACCAAATAAGATTTGAGAAGTTCCTTTTTATTTTATTAGATCTGTGAAGTTTGAGATCTACATTGTTTTTCTGACAGAGAAATTAGTATCAGGGTATATTTGCATTCTTGAGATGCCAAAATTCCAGATCTTTTATCCACATCCCTTGTTGCAACTTACTAAGGAACTCTGAAAGCTCCCATGGCCTGTATTTTGCTGTATGGGAAATTCATATAGATGATGTTACAGTCCGTTTCCCCTATATCTACCAGGATGTCCTAGCATGGGGGACAAGGAGGACATAGCCTGTCCAGCTGTAAAAGGCTTAGGAACAAGTACGCTCAGAACTGGGATCCAAATAATCTGACTTCAACTGGTCTAATGTAAGTTAGCAAAGAGGACTGAGTAGGTAAAGAGAGGACTGCATCTGGGCAGCTTTTAAAATGGAACAACTCACCCTCTCGAAATAGTAATGCGTTAGAGATGATAATTTATAGAGGAATTTACTGTATAGGGGATCTTAACTAACTAGTACTAGCCATCTAACATCTAAATGCTTAATGTTTGGTAAGATGACTCCTAAGATAAATGATGGCCTATTAAAAATTCTTGTTAAAATAGTAGTGAACAGCACATATTTTTCGTTGCCTTCTTTTTATTATGTGCTTGGCATCTGAGGAATTTACAGTACTTGCTCTATTCCTCCACTTAAGGTAATACTTCTTTCTGGACATAACCTGTAACCTTTATCTGTTCTATGCAAGTAGCTTTTAAATCGAGGTGTTGTCTTGAATAATTTAGATTTATCTTCACTCCTGAATATAAAATGGAGATTTAAGCAAATTGAGTATTTACTGTGGAAAATGTTAAACTGCCTATGTATTGTTAGCTTAGGAAACCAAAGTTTAAAATGCAATACTATTATTACTTGTATTAGAACTTTCCTATATTCATGTCTGTTTACATTTCCCTTAACATGTCATTTCACTTAATATAAAGTTATTTTAAGCAATATGCTGACTTATGAAGGCTCTCTCTCAACGCTGTGAGACTCTCAAGTTTGTTTGGCTTGGTCTTTTTCCTTTGAGATATTATCAACCACACTACTTTCATTAAAACAACAATGTAGAAATGAAAACCTCAGTATCCTATGCTATAGTAACAGTAATGTGATATGAATAATTTGCTGGGTTACAACATTTCTAACTTATTTTAAAAGAAGACAAAGAAAGACATCTTAAAACTAACCCTAATCTTAACTACCATTCTGTTCTGAAGCGCTCACACATTCATTGCTCACAAGCCCAGAAAGCACCAAGAGAACACTGAGTCTTATCAAGTATATAGTACATTATTGTAACATTACAACTGTTTATCCTTACAGACAGCAAAACAGCTTGCATTTGATGCATGTGTATCTTCTTGAAAGGGGTCTAGACTTGAAAAATTGGAGAATTTACTGTGTTATTTGTAGTGATTAACTGCTGTTCTTTTGTCTTGCATGATTTCTGATTTCAATTTATTCAGCCACCTGGTGAAATGAGTGTACTTTATATGAGATAGTTTCTCTCCATAAAAATACTTATGCACTGTCTTCTTGCTGAATACATTAAGCTAAAGCTCTTGGTCAGATCCGACAGTCAATAACTTTGGAAGACTTGATCTGTTTGACTGTCGGATCTGACCAAGAGCTTTAGCTTAGTGTATCCCCCCAAAAGTGGTACAACATCCAAAATTCTCAGGGTGTTAAGACTGTCTGTCCTTAAATGTGCCTTTTACTGCTGATGTTGTCTTGTGTTCACATTTACTTTCTAATTATTTTTGAACCAGAATAGTTAATGTATCAAGATATGTTTTGTGTCAGCTACGCAAAGTTCTTCAACCAAAGTTAGACACTTATTACCATGGTTATAATATCACAGTTGAACCAGTTGAAACAGTTTAACCAGTTGAAAACAACTCTAGCAAACAATCGAAACCTTCTCATGTAACAAAATTATCACACCTTCATTTTTCTTTTTGACCAATAAAGAATTTCTGTATTGCTTCTCTGAGTATTAGGGCAGTTTCTACATATCAGCACACGTACAGCATGATTCATTCATATCAAGTAAATACCTTGGACCTACATTTTCCTTGTTCCTTTTCATAAATCTCTGTAAGTTTCAGTATCTCACATTACTTTTATGGTTCTTTTGTACATGTTTGGAAATTGTTTAATATAGTTCAATAAAGGTGAATTCAAGAGCTGTATGTAATACTCCTGTTAGTGCTATATGCAGAGGAAATGTTCCCTTCTCCTACACAGAGGCCTTCCTATCATCCAAGGCCTAAGTTGTCTAGTACTCCTTTTTGCTCTGTACTTTGCAAGAGAGCCCATGTTCTTGCCTGCTGGGGCCCTTGACCCCTTCAAGAGATCTCAGCTATCGATCAAATGTGTATTCCTCCTTTTTCCTCAGTGTAAAACTTGCTTTTTCAATATACATATTTAAATGGACTAAGCTTGTCTCAATTGTGTCTCAAATACTCCAGTATATCTGCTAATAGCTGAACTCTATACCAAAAAGAGCCCCGGCCATGTGTGATGCCCTCCAATTCACGTCCTGGTTTTCCCAAGAAGAAACTCAGCTGTGTAGGCCAGAAAGGAGCTGCTGCATGGTTAGCTGTATCCCCATATGAGTGATGGGAGCTTTGGAAATTAAAGTGCATCTCAGCTTCTCAGCTTCCCTGCTACAAAATGTAGCTATAGTTCAAGTATTTAACATGTGTCTGTGCTATGTATAACTCTTCTGCTCTCATTTAGCTAAGAAATTATGCTAGAAATAAGCTTATCTTTAATTCCGTATCAAAGAAAAATACTAGTGTTGGTCATAATACCAATACCTGTGGAATTCCACTGTGAATACTCCCTTCATATGTTAGACTTTCTTTAACGATTATCTGTGGAAATGTGTTAGCTAGTCCTTAATCCATTTTACTTATGCTTTACTGACTATACAGAGTATGAACACTTTAATGCAAATGTTGTTTAGTACAAAGTCCACCATGTTGCAAAACATCTGTTCCGTCTCTGAAATAATTTGTTATAAAATACAGGCTCTGACTGGTACTGTCATTCCCCATCACCATCCTAGTTAAATGCTACAATTATAATCTCTCGTCCCACCTAAATGTAGCATTTGTGTGTTTAACACAACTGCCTTGATACCTGGGTTGATTCATGTCTAATCTTTGAAGCTTTGATTGTCCTCAGTCTCCACCAAACTTGTAGTTTCGTCACTGAGTACACCTGCAATGTGTATTCAGTTGTTTCATGTGCTAAACACCACATTTTACAGGATCAAATACATTTTGCACACTTCTGATTAAACAGCACTTTGTATCATACGGTATCTATGTATTTTCCCAGGCGCAGCATTTCAAATCTAGCATTTGATATTTAACAGATAATAAATATAAGAAAGGCGTAAACATTTTAGAAGTGAATTGCAGTTAGTCAGGAGAAAACCTCATCTGGGAAAAAACTCAGCTGAAACAAGGAAATATAAATTACTGCCTTCTCTGAACTATTGGCATTCTGTACGACATATGAAAAAAGAAATGTAGGTAGTTTTTTATAAAAATGTCTAATTCCAACAAATCCCGGCAACCTGCTGAGGCCGATTTTTCTTGGTACAATGTTGAACAGTAGTAGGTTGATCTCAGGACATTTTTTTTCCCTTAGCAAGTAAGCGCAGGATGTAGAAGAATGATTTATGATTTTCAGGGAATAAATCAGTGAATTCACTTTGTGTTCTTATTACATGAGGCTCTCCCAGCTCCCGGTGGAGAAGAATGCTGTCAAACCCGTATTGGTTGTTTCTGAGGAGGGGTGTGGGGCTAAGAGAACTGGCTTCAGTGCTCTGCAGGCAGCGGGAAGAGGAGTGACTGCCCCCTCTGAAGAGCAAAACAGACAGCAAGCAGCGACCGACGTGTAAGTAAATAAGAGTGTGGAATGACTTACTAACCAATGAGTCCTACCCACCACTTAGCAAAAGCCTGAAGCACAGGAAACTGGATTTATTCCTACAATATAGTGTAAATGAGTAGGAACATATTGGGGGAACTCCACACACGACAGGGAAACAATACAGCCGTTGTATCTCGTCATGTGATGCAGCAAATGTACTGATGGGTGCTAAAGGGAAGGATTTCCCCATGCTGTAAGATGACACTTCACACGAAACCCTTTCACATGACCCAACGACCTCAGACGCTGAAGCAGAGGACGTGTCAGATAATACAGACATACCTGCTAAGATCTTTGCTCTCATCAAGGCTACATGCGATACACAAGAGAAGAGGGAAGGTGGGTTGGGGACAGACATCAATGTTATGCCGCTTTGCCTCTGCTACGGTTTGCTTTGGCCCTCAGGAGAGTGACTTGCAGAGAGCTGTGTCCATGCGTGTGACAGTAAGTAATGCATGCTGTTCTACCACGGTTCATACACGATCCTTCAGAGGAAGAAGAAATTGTGCTCGCGCGTGGCGTTGATGGTATGTTATGCTGCTGAGGGTGGAAAAAAAAATTCAGAACTCTTACCCAATTTTCTGAAATGCCTGAATATATTGTTATCAAAGTAATTATTAGATCCTTTGTTAAAATGCTGCAGCAGCATGTAGCTCTGAGTCATGTTGAGGCAGTGACTTGAAGAATTCCAAGCAGTACTGAAATATTTTTATTTTAATGACCTACTTTGCAGGAGGTAAACACTTTTTCAGGGGCAGGGTTAAGGCAGTGCAATGAACGTCTTCAGAAACATGAATCGAGCAAAACCAATTCACAATCTGCTTCAAGTACCACACTCAGTTCTTTCACTTGGCTTTTTCTAGTGTTTAGAGGAAGCAACATGCAGCCACCCAACAAAACGAAGAAAAAAGAAACAAACCACAAACTGCAGAGGACAAAGCAAGGCAAACAAACAAAATCTCTACCCTTCCTACCCCCCAAAAGAAAGATAATTGCACTACGTATTCCATCTGGGTAAAAGCAGACAGAAGAGACAGTTTTATAGCGTCACTAAATATAATTCTGGTTGAAAATGGTTGCTACAATAATGAGCAAAGGACAGTGCCCTGTGTTGAACAGAGATTTCTTCTGTTAGGAAATCACACGAGTGTTTCTACATTTTGCAGCAGCTTTTTGATTTAACATAGTCTAGTTTTACATAATTCAGTAAAATTCTCTCTAAGTCTCTAAGAGCAGCAAGCTTCTAAATCTCTCATTTTCATGTAAATATCGTATACCATATATTTAATACTTATAGACCAAATGTCACATAAAAGCTTCAATGTTTTTCTATCATCTGCACATTATATTAACTAACATAATACATCGCTTGCGGCGTTTTCAACAAAGTTATGGAGACTTGTCTGGAGTGAAACTAGCAATACAGTTGCTTTTTTCCCCACTGACAATAAAGTCTAATAGTTCCCTCTAGTGATGAAATGTCTTTTTACATGGTAAAGGCACCTCTCATACTTATTTTGATTTGAAGATCAATACCTACCATGAGAATAGTTAGTGTTTCTACAGGACATGGTGAATACTCCTAAATGCTGTTTTATTTCTAAAAAGGCAGGATGAAAAGGAGATGCTGAGTATTCTAACTCCTCCAACTGGAAACAACTACTAGAAGACTTGATTTTTTTATTCTTAATTATTGATCTGGTTTTAAGAGGAAGAATTTTGCAAATTTCCTCAGACCTCCTGTTCTAATCTGAGTTATAACACAAAGTCCACTACAAATACAAGGACTTCACATTTTTTCTTAAAAATCATGTTTTAACAATGTTTTAACATTCTTCTACAAACTTTTCCTTCCGTCACTTTCTTCTTAGTAAGAACTATTTTGTTTAAGAGCATTGGCTTCCTGCTGTTTGCTGATAAAAATATTTCAAAAAAATTAGGTCAGACTTACAGCTGACTAAAACTGACTACAGCTGGTAGTTATGGATTTTACAATTTACTATATAAACCGATGTTTTCAGGCTTCTTAAATAACCCTGCCTGGGTTGAATCTTTTGGCCTGAAACTGCAGTTCTGTCTCAAGGTCAGTGTTCTGGAAAGCTTAAACCTAAGGTATGAATGTCATTGCTTGAGGCTCCCAATGTACTTGACAAGAGAAAGGCATCCTGCAGCTGATGCAGTTCTTGTGTGCCTTATGGCAGAGTCTGGCTCTTTTCAGTTGCTGCAAAGGAATCTTAGAGCAACTACCTTTAACTGAAAAGACTCAATTAAATGCCTATTTTGTGTGAGATAAGCCCAGAACAAGCACAACCAGTCTGTTGTTCACCCCTTTTTAAATGTTTACTGTATGGTTATGTGCTTTGGAGCAAAGGATTCGACTTTGGCAGGGACTTTTGAGGGGAGAGGGAGAACAGTTTCAGGCTAGCCATCATGCAGTTATCTATCTACTTTTATCACCTTTCTCCTTTTCAGTATTGGCACAGAATTCTAACCTATTGAATCCTGACTTTATAGCATTCATATAAAATTTACATCAGTAGACCAGTGGCCTTCTGAACTATCTTGCATAAAAGTTGTCTGGGTTTTGTGATTAAAATTTTGCCCTCAGGTTTTGTCGTATCTGTCACAGTTGCTAAAGGTTTGGAATGCCCTACTCTGGTGCAGTACAAATACACTGTCTACTTTTTGTGCACCCCTACTAAAAGTATTGCCGTCTCTCAAATGATGAGTTCTTACTCTTGCTAAGACTTCTTGAGTTGCTAATGTGTTTGTATTAGGCTAACAGATGCAGTTGGAAGAACAAGCAAACATTTTGGCAGAAGAGAGCTTGGATATCTCAAGTTTTTTTCCCAGTTACATCTGTTTGTTCTTCCTTTATAGTCATGGAGGGAAAGAAAGACTTCTAGGGGATGTTTCATCTGATCTGCTTTACGTAGTTGCATTAGGATGATAGGAGTTGTGCCCTAAAAAGTCCTATTTCTCTCAATTGACTATAAAGGGAGTGAAGGATCACTAGCTCAGATGAACTATACACAGATGTCTAAATTTAGGTAAGATGTATCCAAGCCCTTTATCCTTAAGCCACCACAGCCACAACAGCATTATTAGTAAATGCTCAAAATTTCTTTTTTTGCGCTTTATTGTCTTATTGCTGGCCACATATCTTTCTTTGTATTTCTCTAGCTTTCCTTATTGATTTCCTGGGCTGTAAGCTTCTCATTTATGTATTAAATTCAATGTCATATTTTCCATGTGTTACACTGGGGAGCAGTGGGAGACTGGTTCTGACGGCTATTTCCATTTGCCAGTGAACTGGAGTAGGCTTTTAGGTAAAGATTTCCTTTGTCTTGGTGGCGTACTCTTTGCTTTTTAAGCATCTTTCTAGTTTCTGTCATAGAACTCCCATTTTTCATTTGCTTTTTTCTACCTGCTTCTCGCCAGTCAACTTCATTCACAATTTTCATCAGCCATAGGAAATTAGCCATTTTGCAGTGCCAGCTACTGTGCGTGAGATTCACCTTGCCTGTCTTGGACACTTATTTAGAATTTAGTAACTCACCTGCTGGTGGTGCTTTGCACTTTGCGTTGACTATGGAGGGGACCTGGATGGGAAGAGATCTACCTTTTGGATAACTAACATGAGGTGAAATGAAACATCCTAGGGCTCTAAGATAGGTGGCACAACTTGCCTTCTAGCAGTGCCTATTTCCCTCTGTTGCCTGCAGAAGGAGTCCAGGGCAACTAGCTCTAAACTCATGGCAGACGATTAAAATTACATGACAGAAATCCCATCTATCACCTCTAGTTATCCCTCACTGACTCCAGGCCAGGAATTAATGCAGCTCTATCCATCGTAGTGAGACCATAATTGAGTTACGCTGTATTGAGAGCAGTAATACTTTCTGTGTTAAAGGATCACAAGGAATAATTTTAGAAACTCTAATAACTTGTATGACCTCCATGCTACATTTCTGAAATTGAATTCTCCCATGGCAAGACAATTGCTCCCCCGCAGTCTCTCCTCACTGCAGACAAGTCGTAAGAAATTATTCTGGTATGGTTTCATGGTCTATAAAGACTCTACTTCCTTCCCACTCTGCTGTATTTTCTTCCTGTCTTTTGGGTTTTAGCACATTAAGAATTAGTTCCTGAATTATCAGGATATACAGACCAGCTAGCAGTGTCTTCGTAGTACTACTGCTACATCATTCACTACTTTCACATCTTCCCCTAACCAAATTTTATCTAAAGACCTTTAGCATTCCAGTCATATGAACCATCTCACCAGTTGCCAATAATATTTGCATTAGCGAGAATTTCCAGTCTCTTCTTTGTGACCTGGACTTTTAAAATTAGTACCTAATGACCAGAAAAATGCTGAGCAGTCCCTTGAAAATGAGGATGAAGTTGGAAACGGCAGTAATAAACTTAGACAACGATGGCAGGGGAATGCGAATTGGAGACAGACACAGGCTGCAATAAGTGGAAGTAAAAGAAATTGGTGGAGGGAGAACAGTAGTAAATAAGCCTGTGTTCATTTTATACTACAGACCCCACAGTGGAACCTGAGGTTCCTAAGCCTGAAAAATCCTCCACAGTCAGCAGATAATCTCATCTTGCCCCAGATGCTGGGGAATCACAGCCTACTGTCATTGTCAGTGTCCATTAACTCATGTGACAGAGACCTGTGCAAAAGATCTAAAGTACTGGTTCTGTTGTTGACCTTACGAGTATCAGCAGAATCTTACAAGGTTAATTCTATTAATTCTTTCTTAGAATCAAGCTGTGAGATTTGTTTGATTTCCATGTTCAGTTTTCCATGGAAAGTCTTTCGCTTCCTCATGGCATCTCCAGTGCTTCCTCACAGGGTGCAGTAGCTGCTTAAATTTCTTTTTGAGAGGTAGCACCTTGATCCTGTTGCAGCTCCACGCTGCAGCTACTCCTTCACTGCGTGACCTGACGGCTCAGGCGTATTCAGCCACCATGGGACCCAGCATTTTGCTGTCTTTTGCACTAGAGAAGAGATGGCTTGAAAGTCCAAAGTGGAAGAGTTTTCTCACTGACATTTTTATTCTGCAGGCTCTTCAGTGTTGTACAGTAGTTCCTACACCTACAACACACTTGAGATCTGTTTTTACAGGCAGAATTTGAGTCTCGGTGAGTTACCCGTAATAAAGGAACTCTGTGGCTGAACTTTGAATCATACCTGGATTAAGGATTCTCACAGCAACATGTGGAGAAGAAAGTCAGCCCAGTGCAGTTGTTGTCATTTCCTGGTCTGTTTCTGAGAGAAACTGTGTGCACAAGAGATTTATCTTCTAGGTAGGAAAGTAAAGTTTTTCAACAGATTGTTTGCATAGCTGTACACAATTCCTCACTGAGTCAGTGGGAAATCTCATTTCTATAGCCATACCCATTTTAATGAACTTCTCCTTTGTTATTATGGAATTATCCATCCTGCTGCTCAAGAAAACCAGCATAACAATGATTTAACACAGCACTGCAGCAATTAGCATTCACAAAACAACAAAGAAACCCCTCACTACTCGAAGAGAGATCAAAGTATGAAATCAAAAGTAACTCATTACAATCATCGTAACACCACTTCAGTTCTTACAGTAGCAATCACAACGTTTGGTCGTTTTGACTCCTTTGGTTCTTAAGGATAATACCTAAAAAGAAGTTACAGAGCATGCTTTTTCCATTTTCAGAAATATAGTAATTAAGAATTTCAACGCTGCCTTGGTTTTCTGTTGACATGTAGGAGCTAATAGATCAGTTGCTGATTTACCGCAGCTTTTGTCCATTCTAACTCCACTGGCTTCAATAAGTCTGGAGTTGAAAAAGGAACCCAACGTTAGCAGTTACACCTGTAGGTAGTTTAGTTGTCACTTCTAAAATTTAATCTTACTCACTTTGCCTTCCTATTGCCCAGGCGGCCGCAGATGGCTCGCTTTCCAATTGAGTGGCTTTGTGATGTTTGGGTTTTTTCCTCAGTACTTTTTTTTTTTCGTGGTGCTACATTATATTACTAGCTGATGGCACAGGGGATTTTTGACTACTTTTTAGGTTTTTGGCACCAGAGACATTCTTAACCATGCTTATTAGACCTTCAAGAGTGCTAATTTCTCATACAAAGAGAGTGTTGAACTTTCATTAGTGTATTTCCCAAACGCCTGAATTTTTTGATATCATTTAGTATAATTATGTTTGCTTTTAATACGTAAGTGTGGAAAATCATGTACATTAGGAAACAAACAACAGAAAAGCTGTCATAAAAGCATAAAAGAGCAGCTGATAAGAAAAACAGCTATACAACGTTGTTTTCAGAAGCAATGGAACGCAGGAAGAGCTGACATATTTTGATGCTAACAACTTTAATTAATGATGTATAGAAGGTCAAGTATAAATGAGAAACAGAAGATCTGTTAATAGAAAACATGTGCTAGTATAGTAAAATGAGAAGTTTAGAAACGTGCAATACAAAAGCAGAGAATTCTGATGAAATGTTTTATTGGAAATACACTTGTAGAGATTTTTTTTCTCTCCTGAATGGAAAAAGAGGCATACTTGTTAAAGCTAACAAAAGGGAAATTTCGGCTATTGAATCCAAATTACCTGTGTGAAACATGTGTCCATTTTATCTTTTCCTCATTCACATCTGACAATCGTCTTTAGGGCAGAGTTCAGAACATGTTTGTTTAACCTAACAGCTAGTTTGAATCGATAGCCAAGTGGGAGTACCTTTTCAGTGGGGATTTAGCAATCGTGAAAGCGAATGGTCTGTTTCACAGCTGTTAACTCTCTTACTTTTGCAGAAGTGCCTAACAAACTCCAACAGGGAATAATGTTCCTTAGTAGATACACTAGCTCTGGATTTCCAAGTAATTTATCTGTACAATATCTCCCTCCACAACCTGCACTTGGATGTTACCTGATCAGCCCCCTCTCCAGCATGGCAAAGAGACTTTTAATAGTGGAATGTACGGCAATGTAGACCACTCGCAGCAAAGCTTGCTGAATCTGTGTGGGATTCTTCTTGCCTAACCTTAACCATACCAAGCAAGTAAATGAATAATCTAGATTTGTTAGGTGAAAGAGAGGTACCTTCAGAAGGTGATTCATCCTCTCCTCAAATAGGTGTTTTGGTGAAATTAATTTCTCTAAGAAAGCAAAATTATCATGCAGTGACGTACTTCACTAGAGATGTTCCATTTGGCTGTGCTGTATTTTGTCTTGTCTAATATTTAGCCATTTAAGCATTAGCTAATATAAGTTAATCATCTAGGCATCTTGGGCTGAGAAGCACATCCGGTGTGCATGCTAAAATTGGCGCCTGTTAGAGGTAGCGTGAATCATGCTGTGGATGCGACTCTTTCCATGTGCTACAGAAGGAACCAGCACAACTAGCTTCAGCTGGACTTCAGACTCTTTCAGCTAAAATACAGCATAAATGCATCTCACGTTTAGCCATGTAAAATCTGGGCGTCCGGTTTCAATGAGGACACTATTTTCAGTTAGCCTATCTTCGCCACTTACTTTAGGTAACTTCTGGTCCCTTACTCTTGAAAATACCACAGCAAACAGTCTTTCTTCCTGTGTTCATCTGGAATAGAGGTGGTGACATTCAGAAAAGCCAAGGCAAAGTAGTTGCTTTTAAATTTCAAATTACATTTTGTGTTGAGGTACTCCGCTGATGGCTCTGCCAGCATGACCCATTATGATCTCTTATATTTAGAAATATACAGCTCCATCAACAATAAAAGACTGGAAGTTGGCCCTGTAGAGGGTGACATTTTTCCGTGTGAGATAATTAAACAGATCCACGTGGACAGTAAAATTCCTTCTTTTTAGGCACTGGTGGTTTGAGAACACATTTTATATTCCTTCAGTTCAAAAAATGTTTTGTTTGTTTTGCTGCATTCTAAATGGCTGATCTATAATGATTGTTGTAGTATAATTACCTTTCATTTTAATGAAAACCAGAAAAAATCCTTAAAAAACACAAAGAACTTAGCAACTCTGCTCAAAAGTGAAAGGCAGACAGAATCTCTGATATCGTACCTCCCCCGAAGCAGTATAATCACAGTCATTTACTGTCCCAGAGCATATAAAATATGGCAGGGACATTACAGAAGACAAATCCACTATTGTTATCACAAAAAAATAGTAAGATTTGCAGCCATCAATCTCTGGAGAAGAAGAAAATGTGGAAGTTGAAATTTTGCATAGTATAAAGATTGTAATTTGCTGCCATTCTTTAGACTGGAACATTTTGGTGGAACAGCTCCCAGATTTTTCCACTGGTTCCAGCATGCTCCTGAATTCTCTTCCAGTTGCAACAGCAGTCTTTTACTCCTGCTTCTGCTTGTGAATCCTGGCTTTGCAATAGAATTTCTGTCTCACTCGCAACCCTTACCGAGTTCCGATCCCTTGTTTACATACTACTGCTCTCATGCTAGTTTTCACTCAGTGCATTTTTTTGCACGTATGGTGGGCCATTCTGCTTTCTTTCCTTCATAATGATCACCAGGATTTTTAAGAAAGCAGAAAAAATGCATTAGAAATGGCGGCACTCACTTAACATCATTGCCACTTGACACTGTAAGAAGGACAAATCTTTTGGTCTGTAAAGACTCTGCCAAGTCCAAGCTGTCTCACAACATTCTGCAGCAAATTTGGTTAGTGCAGTTGAGGAAAAATGATTGTCTGCACTGAAGTGATTGCTGTTTTCACTTTCTTTGTTATCATTTGTTATATCTGTAGCTCTTTGACATGGCAAATCACTGCTAAGGAAGAAGTGTGAAGTGTCTGTCAGCGGATGGCCCAGCATCAAAACACACCAATTAGCAATGTCCCCATCTGCTACCTAGACTCATGCTTGCTCCCTGCCGGTTCCTAGAGCCAAGAATTGAAATGGAAGCCATGGTTTTCATGCACGGCAGCGGTAGCCAATTTCTCCAATGCTACACTTTGTCTGGAGAACTTCTTATAGGAGCTGGAGAATGGAAGTATTGTCAGGGCCTTTCTTACAGGAGCTAGGCCGCTTCTCTTAAAGCTTAATGGTGTTCAAGAGGTCACTACAGACTAGTTGGGGTCCATTTAAGATACAAGGTTAGAGTTGGTGCCAAAAAGAGAGCTCTAACCCTTTCACACCTGTGCTGTGACAGAAACTTCCCTGCCTGGTGGAAAGAATCAATGTGCTGAATATCCTGTTCATTAGGTTAAAATTTTACACTGATCTGAGACGGTTGAAAAAATGTAAAGGGAGATTAATGTATATCTGCTACAAAACTGACCCTATATCTAGCAGAATATGCAATCTGTAGAACTTGAGGTCTATGATATCAAGCCATGAACTACTGGTTAAATTAAATGAAGCAAGAGGAAAATGTTTGCACACACTCCTTATATTGACAGGAAAACAAAGTCTGTTAGATTGTGTCTGCATGCTAACCACAAAACGTATACCATTTTTATTGTCATAATCTTCTTTGTGGTGCTCAGTTACACCCTTTTGAAAGTCCCAATTCCACGAGTGGCAATCATAAATTCACAGAATCACAGAATGGTTTGGCTTGGAAGGGACGTTTAAAGGCCATCTAGTCCAGCCCCGCTGCAATGAGCAAGGACATCTTCAACTAGATCACGTTGCTTGGAGCCCCATCCAACCTGACCTTGGATGTTTCCAGGGATGGGGCATCTACCACGTCTCTGAGCAACCTGTGCCAGTGTCTCATCACTCTCATGATAAAAAAATTCTTCCTTATATCTAGTCTGAATCTACCCTCTCTTAGTTTAGAACCATTACCCCTTGTCCTATCGCCATAGGCCCTACTAATGAGTCTGCCCCCAATAGGGTTCTCAACCTGTGTTCTGAGATTTTACTTTCCAGAAGGCTCTCATTTTAAGGGCTGCATGAAAGGCTATCCACAGCAGCTCCAGAGTTCCCAGTCTTTCCTAGCACAACTCTAAATGGAGTTGTGTTGCCTGAAATTCCTCAGTGTGTGTCTGCTGCCAAAACTCATACTCCTAAGGGCTATATAAAAATCTTAACTTGGGGTCCAGGACAGGAGATGGAACTATGCTGTGAGAGCTGCTGAGTCCCTTTGCCCTTCTGATTCAGGCACGGGGAAATCTATATCTGTGCGAAGACACCGTTTCCATGATCTCTTGTACGTTTAAAGTCTAAAAGCACTGAAAGGTGCAGGTAAGCGTGATCTTCGTGGATAGGAGACGAAGCTGGAGCCCGAGAAGCTGTAACTTGCTCTGATGCACATTCCATTTGTAGCAATAAAAGCCCTGATAACCCGCATTTCCATCCAGTCCTGCTTATCTGTTTCTAACCAGGTGAAGACCATAATCACAAACACTTATTTTACTGAATGAGAGCACGTTCCTATGGATTTGCATTGGTGGAGTTGTCTTGGTGTCTGAGAAGTTCTTCCCGTTGTGCATTTTCCTCCAAAGGAGCCCTAACAGCCGCTCTGCTTTTTGTGAAGCATTTGACAAAATTGTGTATTTTTGAGACTGTTTCCCGTTCGCCAGATGCTAAGTCTCTTTTTCTTAGGAGATCAGACTGAAATAGCTCTACAGCTGACTTTGCTTTTTCAAGCGCATTATCCAGATACATTAAAAGTGACATCAGCAACGAAACATTATATTCTGTAGCAGTTCCTTTACGCGGTGAGCCCAGTTTGGCCCCATAAAAGGTGGCAAGATTTCTTAGTGTAACTGAGAGCAGAACATGACACTGTTCATGAAGCTTTGTGTGGCCTAAGTCAGAGAGTAAATTCTTGCTCCTGGTATAGATCAGGAAAAAAAATTGAGCTCTGAGAAAGAAATTGACCCAGAACTTCTCTGTCCATCTGTATATTTCTTCTGTCAGGGCTGTTTACATTTTCTTCTTTGTTTAATAGCAGAAATGAGTGGGTGGAAGGAAAAAAACACCGTGACTGGCTGTTCCTATTCTAACAGAAAATTAATTGGGAGGGATTGGAGAAACTCTCCTCTTCTCTCCGAGGAGTCTCATCAGAGACTACATTTGTCCTGGGGGATGGCTGCATCTGGTTCAGCTTAGCTGTATCTGTCCTCAGTATCGACCCTTCCTCCAGTTTCGCATGTCTGCTGGAATGCTGCCTGTTCTCCCTTGCTTGCATCTTGCCATTTTTCTTTCTCCTGCTACTCTTATGTCATTTTAGGTTCGTTTGCTTTACGGAAACCCCTGCAAATCATTCCAAGATCCGTTGTCGGGAAGTATGCCAGCTACAGTCATGTTGCTTGATCTCTTTGGTGTTCTAACGCTACTCGCAGCAGCTATAGTGTACGATCAAACCCTGACACCGATCAAAAGCAAAAGAGAGCCAGTAGATGGCACCATTTATTATGTTATGGAAGATTCATAACCGAAGCCTGGAGGGTTTTCCCCCCCTTAAACCTGGCTGTCAGTAAAGCATAAATCAGCCCTCCATTTTTAGAGATGTTACTTACGAGCTTAGTGGAGACCTCACTTTATATCCTTTCCCAGGGCTTCCTGGGAAGGATTCAGTGGCAATGCCTTAAATGGAAAAACATTTCAGAAACAATAATGGAACCAGAGGCCGATAGGATACAGCCCAGGGGAGCTTTCTTCCGTTTTGCTCTTAAAACACACCCTGTTACTTCTTTGCTTTCTTCATTCCATTAAATAACAGATTTGCTTTGAGGCATATCTCCAAACCCCGTAACTTTGGAAAAAGATTCAGGCAAGGGTCAATTACAAACATGGTTTAGCTTTTCTGTAATAATGAATAGTACAATTTTCTTACAACATATAGCAGCTGTTACCTAGGGCTCTCGGAGTGCTTCAGAACACTAATGAAGTACGCCTTGCAACACCTCTGTCAGATGGGGAATATTAATTCCCCGGGAGTCCTGTTGACCTCGGTGGGTGCTTGCGTGGTTCTACGTGTTCGAGCAAGAGATACTCATGAGAGTAAAGACTACAGAACCAGGAGTAAACAGTGTAATATATTTTATGCCATTTCAAGCATTTGTTTTTCCCAAAACTTAAAAAAAGAGAGAGAGAGAAAATAAAGTAGTTTTGCCTTTCAGAAGTTAGCCTCTGCAGCATTTTTGGTAGGGGATCATACTGCTTGCTTGCAGGTTAGCTACAAGTTTCCAATTGGCAGTACATGCACCGTGTGTGCATCAAAGACAGATTTAGTGACTTCAGCGTCATTTACTATTAAAGGTTAAAAGCAGTTGCTCTTTCTAATCTCCCGCTGCACAGCCAATGTAATTTTAATACTGTGTGCTGTAGGAAAGGAAAGAAATGCAATGCTGAAACATTTAACAGGAGATATTTTTCCATCTTTATTTTAAGTTATGAAAACTGTCTGCAAAAAGCTAGTAAGTGTTTCCAGTCAATGATAGTTTCCTGGCATCAAAAGATTTAGAAAATGAAACGAAATATCCGGTGGGAAAATAAAGCACCAAGAGGAGAACACAAAGAAAAAGGGAACAACTTGGATTTTCTAGATTTATCTGTGTGTTATGTGTATCCGCTTCACTGGGCTGTCAATTTTAATTGGACTGCAACCTACTGTAGCTGGGTTCACACTGTTTCAATTAAAAAATCCTGTTGGTATTTTTTTTCCATATTGCCCATAAATAGGAGTATTGTAGGAGTAATAATGTTAACCCCAGTGTCCTGGCAGAACGCCAGCTCAGGTAATTATCTTCTGCCTATGGAAATAGGCAATCGCCATTTCAGCTGAGTCCATTAGTCTTTATTTTCCATTCCCCATCATCATGTTATATAGCACTGCTGTGTATTACTAAAGAGCCACCCAGATGTGGCTGCATTTCAGTGATCGCTAAACTAAGTTAGTAGGAAAAAAATCAGGATCTCTCATCCTAGCAAAATACTAGACTATTTACAACATCACAGTGCAACATTGGGGGTGAGAGTTGCTTGAATTAAGGGTTATTTGCTGAAGGTACGCAGCCATTTTGGATGGATTGTATAGACAGTCCGTGGTCTGTGGAAACTTTGCATGGTGATGTGGTTATGAAAAAGAACAGTGGAAGGATTTTCTAGTCTGCCTCAGGGAGATCTTCACAAGCAAGGTAGGTCAGACTGAGTCTTTAACTTAAAGAATTGTGTAGCTTGGGAAAAATAATCCTTTAACGGACTATGCGATAGGTCTGCACAAGGACTACTAATCACCTACAGCAAAAAGAGCAGGGACAGTTGCTGAAAAGATGGTGGTAGTGCCCTTAGAAAGGAGTGGCTGGAAATGGTAATTTTATACATCATTTGCTGCATAGCTGTCATTATGGCTGGTTTAAAGAAACAAGACACACATGCATACCGCCCCCACCACCCAAAAAAGAAAAAAAATAGGAGTAGCCAACTGGAATGGGTTCTTCCAAATGTTTACTTTTGTCGGTTTTGAAAATTGCCCATAGTGTTGTTGGAAAAACAGACACTTGTCTACAAAACAATCAGTAGCAGCTTAACTCGGCATTTATTGACATTAACATGAGAAATGTTGATCACCTCTGTGCTTTAAATGTGCCGCTCTCCAAAGAAAGGGCAACGTCTAGATAGCCCCTGTAAGAGTTAAGAACAAGGATTATGCTTGCTTTGGGTGACTTCTAAATAAAAATGAAACTTATGTTACAAAATGAGCAGAATAGCGATGAAGTACAACGCACATTCAGGAAATCAGCAGAGAAGAGACGGCCTAAAGGTCAAAACACCAATCTTCTCTTTCAAAAGATCTCTGAAGCCAGGGAGGTGCGTGCTGGCTCAAATAGCAGAGAGGTATCTCACAGACTTTTGATGATGATTTGGCACCTGCTTGTCACTTGTGCCTCGGGGACGTCTCCGGCTTACAAATGTTGTTAGCTTTTGCTTCCTTAAGGAGGAAACTGAAACTGCATTTTGGAATTTGCCAATCTGCTATTTAGCTTGTATTATCCACACCATCTCTCTAGCTGTGTTCACTGAGCACACACAGTGTAAACCGTCTTCGTATTTTCTCCTTTGGGATTATAAAGGCCTCGTTTAACAGACTTCTCCTCCTCTAAGTAACAGCGATTATTTTGATGAGCCTGCTTGAGTTAAGCGGAACCGACCGCGTGGCGGAGGATCACCTGCGTGACCAAGGGTGCGAGGTTTGGCCCAAATCTTCCGCTTCTGATACGTTGCGGTTTTAATTTCTCCCAAATTTTATTTTTCAGATTTAATGGGGGGGAACTCAGTTGTTTTCATTTTCTGATGACGACTGGAAGATGAAAGACGAGCTGCAGGGCTGGTGACAGTTCTCAGGACTGACAGCATTAGCGCATGTATCCAATCATACAGTAACGATGCAATCCGTTAGTGTAAGGTACACTGGGAGCTGTCAGGTCTGTAGCAATCCAATTAAATTACATGGTTTCTAAAGCTAGATGATTTGAGGAAGCTTAAAACAGAGTTAACACTGTGCTGGCTCACCGGCTGTGTCAATTATCTGGTTGGATGTGCTTGCAGCTCCGGCTGCTGAAGCATGTGGATTTTTTTTTTTCTTTTTTCCCTAGAGCAAGACGACAGAGAACACATTTAAGAGTTAATTATTACCTAGATGTATTATTATTATTTATTAAATGAGAATCCTTATATATATTTGAAAGAGATGGTCATACCGCTTGGGGAAAAAAAAAAGCAACAGAATAAATGGATTGCATAACGCAATTTTCAGGCTTTTTGCTGAATTGAAATATTAAAGTTCCTTTATAGTAGCTGAAGTGGTATTAATGTGTGGAGGTCACTGTTTGACCTTTGCTGTGGGAAGCTTATGTGGTTCTTGTCAAAATCTTTTCCTTCTAACCTTTAGTTTCAGATATCTGCCTACATTTCTGTTTGTGCTCTTCCCATTATCTTTGTACCTTTGTATCTGAAACGTGCGAGACAGAAAAGGAAAGCAGCTCCACGGCATAGCTGTCTTTTTTTACAACTTCTCTCTTTGTGGCAAAATAATAAGCCCTGTGTGAAGTCCCCTCTGAGCTCAGCCCTCCATCCTTCCAAGGTGTCCAAGGACTCACGGTCAGGTAATCCCATCATGCTCTTAATGCAGGTTCTTCACACATGCATGTGCTTCACTCTTCGTTTAACAATTTGTACAAGGAGCTGCCTTATGTGCTTTGTGGGAAACACAGGCAAGATTATCTTTTTTATCTGCTTCTTTTTAACCAGAAGGGTTGTCCACCCGCCCAAAATAATCTAGCTCACCCTTGGTGAAAAGCCTGAGGAAAGAGAAGGGTCACTCACTGTAGGCTAACAGCAGTTGGCCTTCCTCATCTCATTGTCTGGTCCTCCAAAACTATTCTGCTGCCAATTCTAAGAAGCAAAATCACGTCTGTGACAAAATCGATAGTAAAATTCGTATTGATTTCACTGGGACCATGATTGCAGCTCAGATATACACAGATCTAAGAAATTACTAATTTGATCTCATCTGCCACTTCAGAGAAGGAAGCAGGAGAGCTGGCCGCATCTGTACAGGAGCGAAGACAACGCAACTTGTCAGGTGCTATGTTTCCGGAAAAAGTGAATTGCAAGAATGAAGGAAAATTTATAAACCAAAGCCAAACAGGGAGGTACAGTGTGGGTGCACATCCACTTCGGAGATCCCCAAGCCCAACCCAGCTCTGCGAAGGTTCCTCAGAATTTCTACTACCAGTGCTGATAGAACTATTTAATTTTTATACCACGTAACAGAGAAGGCATCTTACTCTTGTATGCCGTATTGGACTCGGGTGGAAAATGAAATGTTGGTCTCGACAGCTGAGTTGGCATTCCCATCAGCTCATGTCTTGCAGAAAAGGTCCTGCGAGGTTCACCGGTTAGCCAAGCCTGGCCTCCTGTGAAGAATACACCAATATTGGTGCTGATATTAAAGGTTGGTTTTTGCAATGGCTTTTAAAGAGCTGAACCATAGATTGCTTCTTGCTCAGTTGCTCCATCCACCTTTTTGATATCAAGATATTTATCAATATATATTGATACGTTTCTTCCTAGCACTTGCAGGCAGGCCAAGCTGACCCATGGAGACAGACACGTGCTTGTCTTCCAGTACAGAAATTACATTCTCAGCACAAATTCAAGTCTTTTGCTGTGAACACACACCATTGTGTGTAGAAGACAAAGGCTGAGAAAGAAATGAACAAAAATGGCCCATCTTCAGTCACTGGCAAAACTCCCAAGAGAAAGCCAGGAAGAAGAAAGGGCATCAGGAGAATTTTTAAACGCACAATTTCCCCTTTTATCATGTTTCAAATCCCATTTTCTTTGCTTCTTTTTGTCTTGCTTTGTTGTTGTTTGTCTCTAGCATGTACGTTCTTGAGGCTTCGTAACACTTCATCTTCAGGGGGAACTTGGAGAGCGTATTTTGCCT
The DNA here is from genome assembly GCA_013398225.1 of Steatornis caripensis. Lineage (NCBI taxonomy): Eukaryota > Metazoa > Chordata > Aves > Caprimulgiformes > Steatornithidae > Steatornis > Steatornis caripensis. Next base: position 250,822 of record VZSC01001950.1, read on the forward strand.
GCTGACAAATAACCTGAATTTTTTTTCATCACCGAAGCCAATCAGAGGCGGGAGATTACAGTCGACGGAGGACTGAGATTTGCATATTAACAGCGCGGTTATTGAAGAATAGCTGTCTCGTATTTAGAACAAACTGCGCCCTCTGATTCGCCAATACCAGATGCCAGCCAATGCAGATGAGGGATTCAAAGGTCAGATGGTTCTTTATTTTTTTTTTAAGAGAGAACCATACAGTGCTAATATAAATCAGATAGCGAAACCCGTGCACAGGAAGCCGAGTAAGCGGAGTGAACCTGCTTGGCTCTGGCTCTGTAGCGGCACGGCCGCTGTGCCCTCTCGTCGGCTCCGACGAGTCTATCCCTGCGTAATGTATCATATTGTGTATATTAATGTTTCGGCTTTACAGTTCTATTTCCATTAGGGGAAGATTGCCTGTGAGCCTCTTAGTGGATAAATAGGAATTTACAGCTTTCAAAAAGTCTCTTAAAGCTTGCAGGATCCACAGAAGGAGGAATTACACATGACTATTTTTGAAGCTTTAAAAGGTCCAGAGGGCCTAATTGTGCTCTCAAATATGTCTGTGCAGCTCCGATTGAAGTCTTGGGATGTAACGCATGCTTATGCGACAGCTAAAATGAGTCTTTTTATAAATTAAAAAAAAATCCCTTGGTTATTAGAAAATTAGACCATAAAGTCTTCAGGGTCAAGTCAGCAACTTCCCAAGAGGTATTCAGAATGTAACAAACTGAGGTTTTGGCTGGAACCAGGCGTTGCATCGACCTACAAATAGCAAATAAATGCTGCAAGTGTTAGTGAAAATCATGCAAAGAAGGTAAAACCTTGCTCCTGCAGATTTGCATGTACATGTTTGTGTGCACAGACTTGTCCAGGCCGTTCTGTAAGAGGGAAGGAGTGGACAACTCTAAATTGCCATAACTAAATAATAAAACACCTATCAAGTGTTTTCATGCTTCAGTCATTTATGTCAAACAAGACCAACGCTGGCAGATATTTTCTTTTACCTCTCTTTTATGTCAATCAAGGCTTAGGCAAGAGTCAAGAGGAGTTTAAGACGTTTAAAATGTCTGTTTTGTNAATATGTCTGTGCAGCTCCGATTGAAGTCTTGGGATGTAACGCATGCTTATGCGACAGCTAAAATGAGTCTTTTTATAAATTAAAAAAAAATCCCTTGGTTATTAGAAAATTAGACCATAAAGTCTTCAGGGTCAAGTCAGCAACTTCCCAAGAGGTATTCAGAATGTAACAAACTGAGGTTTTGGCTGGAACCAGGCGTTGCATCGACCTACAAATAGCAAATAAATGCTGCAAGTGTTAGTGAAAATCATGCAAAGAAGGTAAAACCTTGCTCCTGCAGATTTGCGTGTACATGTTTGTGTGCACAGACTTGTCCAGGCCGTTCTGTAAGAGGGAAGGAGTGGACAACTCTAAATTGCCATAACTAAATAATAAAACACCTATCAAGTGTTTTCATGCTTCAGTCATTTATGTCAAACAAGACCAACGCTGGCAGATATTTTCTTTTACCTCTCTTTTATGTCAATCAAGGCTTAGGCAAGAGTCAAGAGGAGTTTAAGACGTTTAAAATGTCTGTTTTGTGTTTGTTGTTGTATGTGTGTTTCTAAGCACAATTGCTTGCAGTGTTAGGAGAAAGAGATGAAGCAGCAAATTTATCATGGATAAAGGCCACAAACTGAAGAAATATAATCAGACACTGGAGTTTGTGTGATTTTTTTTAACTAGTCCTTGATTTCACAAGCTAATTTACACTACAGGTGAAGTATGACTTGTGCATGAACTTGCCCACAAGTCTCTGCGTGCTTTTTGAAAGGTGCTTGCTTAAGAATGAGCAGGCTTAGGGCCTGTGCTTTAAAGGACTGAAAAGATGTGATTTACTGTAAATAATATAGAAGAGAATGGCCAAGTTATACTTACACCTTACTTCTGTCAGGGCTACATCTAACAGAAATGTCTCCAGCAACTTTTCCTTAATATAGATACCTGTATCGCCGCTAAAAAGCAAAGCGAGAACCAGTCAGGAAATAAGTAATCCACAGCTGCAAAGCTGGGCAAAGAGTAGCTCCTGCTCCACAGCGGAGGTAGCTAACACTTACCTAAACCAGTGCATTAATTTCCACACGTCCTCCACACGTGTGTCTTTGTACTGCTCAGTATAATTCATGTCTGTATTATCTGTTGTCAGTTCTCAAACCGAAGCTGTGACACTAACCCTACCAGCCAAGGGAAAAAACCTACACACAGAGGCAACACAAGCCAGTATTGTTTAAATCAGATGAGCCCAGTGGTGTGGAAATTGCTTCTGTTGCCTAAGTGTGCTTGCTGGTAAACCCAAACCGATGGGTTGGTGAGCATTTATAATTAGCCCAATATGTGTGGATGTAATACAGTCCCGCTTTGGTAACAGAAGTACTGTGGAAAAAGAGAAGCAGGAGATTTTTCTAGCAGATTTTCTTCCTACCAGTAGAAATCATAGCTGCTGCACGCAATATTTAATATCTGATGTTAGTTTCCACCTTTCTGCCACAGCCACTTTTCACTTACCAACTGATCGTCACCTAGAAGCGTGCTGAAACGTATTATAGATGGGCATACAGAGGCTTTCTCTGGCACTAAATCACAACCATCTCCACAGAGCAAAGGGACTGCTTACAGCAGCCCTGCGTGCCACTTCAGGCCAGGAGAAGAACAGGATTTTCCCATTCAAATAGCAGGAAGAGTTCAGATTAGCAAGCACCTTCTGCAGGGGCTGAGTTGCAGCCACAAAAGCCTTCATTAACTCTCTGCTCAGACGAGGTGTTCGGTGGCATCTCTGGGAGGAGCGCTTGGCTTTGGGGAAGCATTTGCTGCCACCAGCCCCCTGGGCCCAGCACCTTGTCCTGGGGAGAGCTGTCCTTGTCCGCCCACCCCACGACTTTGCGGAGAAAAGGTGAGCTCAGGTGCTGTTGCCACACTTGAGGGTTGTCTCCGGTCTGGGAGATGAGTGAGCAATAAAATCAGACCCTGTAGCAAGGGTTTCCCCCGAGGGGTGCTGGTTTTAAGCCACGACTAACTGGGAGGTGTGAGCCTCTGCAGTTAAGACATGCAACTACGTCTCACGGGAGGATTTCCAGAGGAAGCACCAATCCCATCGCATGGGGTGTAGCTCCCAAAGCTGCGCGGGGTGCTGCGAACGGCGGCCGGGTGCGTTTGAGGGGAGGCCTCGGGGAAACCTCGCGGCAGGACGCTCTGCCGGGGCGCCCGCAGCGCTCGCAGCTTGTAGGGCGTCCCCGCTCCCGCCCGCCGCGGCTCCGCAGGGACCGCCCCCCGCCGCCCCCTACC